>AFQZ01000001.1:0-232217 GCA_000222935.2 Aciculosporium take MAFF-241224 | reverse complement strand
AACCTAAATATGCTTATGTAAGCACCCTAGATCTCCAGTAATCCGGAAGGTTAGTTGATAACCTTTAAGAGGCCAGGTAATCTAGCCTTGCCTGTAAGCTTTAGTGGTAAAATGCACTATAAAGCTTAACACATACAAAGGTTAATTATAAGTTAAAAATTAGCCTTTTCCTTTTTTATAAGGAAAACTTCTAGCTAAGGATACTTCTAAGGTCTTCTACGGCCTCTTTATAGTGGATTTATAGGGTTATTAGAGGGAGTCTTGTAAATAATTTTAGCGTTTTCCTAGTCTGGGTTATTTAGGCCTAGGCCTTACTCTTCTTAAGAAGTTAAAGCTATTCCTATAGCTTCCTTTTTTTAAGCTTAGTTATTCTTATAAAAAGGCTTTGTTTCTAGTAAAGTAATGTATAGCTTAACAACCATAAATTTAAACTTTATAGGACTATAAGGCATTTTAATAATATAAGTCTCTCCTTTTATTAAAAGAAATTTATATAGGCTAGTTTATCTACCTTATTTATAATAAACTTATATATTAAAGTTTAAGGGAAGATTATATATTAGCAGGGTTATTAGGCTATTTTAAGTATTAAAGGCATTATTAACTTAGTGTCTTATAAGACTATATCTTGCTTTATTTATTACTTTCTAAAGTATCTTAGCTTTTTAGGTAACTATAAGACTTAGGGGGGAATTATTTATTATTCTTAAATAGGTTCTAAAGACTAAGAGGGTAGGGATAAGGCCATTTAGGCTAGCAGAGTTATTAACTGCTTTAACTACTATTTAAAGTATTTACTCTTTTAAGAGAAAACCGTAAGCTTTAGTCTTAATAATATTATATGCTTTTTAAAGAAGGGCATGATATTGCTTAAGTTTTTTAATACTATTATATACTTTAATAAAAACTTTATTAATATTAATTAATAATAGTTAAGCTAAATACCTAAATTTACTAAAAGCAAAGTTTCTTTTAGTATTATAAACTATTTAGTCTAGGGGCCTACTATATATATTAATCTAACATTTCTTAAGGACATTCTGAATATCTTAAGCTTTTTATTATTAAGGTCTAAGAAAGCAAGCGGCTTAAAATAAAGTTACTAATTTAATAATATAAAGGACAGGCTTTTTATTTATTTATATAATATTAATAAGGACCTTATAATTAAATTTAAGGTTATTTTTAAGGGTAAACTTAAATCTGCTTAAAGCCTTAGTATTTATTTAGTATTAGTAATAGGCATATGTAATTTTTCTTATGTTAGCTCTATTAAAATCTTTACTAGCCTTAGCAAGAAGGTTATATAGTTAGTTAATTAAAGAGTAGCTAAATTAATAATAAAGTTAGTAAATTTCTGCTTTTAAGAGCATAAAGATAGCAGGTTCTTAGGAACTAATTATTTATTAAGGATATTCCTATTTCTAAATAATAAGTACTTTTTTTCTTTTTAAATAAGAAGATTCTTAAGATTATTAAGTTTATTACCTATTTTATTTATATTTATAATAAAATATAGGAAAGGTATAGTACTATTAAGAATATAAAAAGAAATCATACTAAAGATTATGCACTGTTTTTATATTCTATTATAAGCGGATACGACGCGGTATTACGCCTAAAACGAAAAAGAAGCACAGAATCGGATTCCTTATTATTAATTACCCCCCCTAGTAATAGCGTATTATATAAGGGGAGTAAGCAGTATAAGGGGTGTAATAATTAATAAATTTTTATATAGATCTGTAACTAATAAAAGATAAGGCACTACCTAGGAAGAAACATAATATTAAGGAGAGAATCCTAGAGTAATAATAGCATAGGAAAAACTAAAGAATAAAATAAAATCACTAAAGAAATTAATAATAAAAGTTATTTTAAAGGCAGAAATAATAGAAGTATAGGCTTTTATTAGAACTTTTATATAAATTGCTATAGATATAGGAGGGGAGATAGCCTGAGTAAGAACTAACACGGGAGGCCTACAGGCCTTAATTATAAAAGCAGTTAGTAGTAGAGTAAAAACCATAGTTAAGAAGGCAGTTAAGAAGGTAATAAAGGCTGTTTATAGGACTAGATTAGTAGTTAGGGGGACTTAGGCAAATATTATAGCTTATAGAGTTATAGGGCAGAATATAACAATACCTTTGGCCCAAACAGAGGGTATGGCAATACTAGCCTGCTATTACTAGGAAGTACTAGTAAAGGAAAGCACTATTAGTAAGGTAATTAGGAACAGATTGCTAGGAGAGATTATAAAGGCAGTAAACAGCGCTATTAGCATAGAGAAGGTAGTAGTAGTATGCTAATTATAAAGTAAAGATATAGTTATTATATTTATAAAAGCAGGGAGGAAATAGAAGGAAAACACGGCCTGGGTAGGAGTTGCCTTTAGACCTAAGGCGGAAGTAAACAGGAAGATGTTTAGTGTGATTATTAAGGGATTCCTAACACAATTAATAAACCATATTATAATTAAGGATATAAGGAAGAACATTAAAAAGGAGAATGGATTAAATATAGCAAAGATAATAGTATGAAAGCTAAGAGGAATAGCAATAAGGGCACTATTAGTAGTTAGTGTTAAGGGCACTAAGGTAGCGAACCGACTATGCCATAGGGGAATAGTATACTAAGTAGAAATTTTTAATGCTAAGCTATATAACAAGATAATCCACCTAAAGCAATATTATAACTACTATAAGATTAGATATATTACTAGATACTGTAAGAAGGAAGCAAGATGTAGCAGGTATATTACTAGAAAACACCCTAAGGGAGAGAGGACTTGCCTAATATTAACAGGTAAGGTATAGGAGAGATGCCTAAATTATACAGGGGTATATCTAGTATAATTTTAACTATACTTAGTAAGCAATAAGAGATAGCAGTAGGCTAGGGAGGCTTATGCTATAAGGCCGCTGTTCTTCTATAACCATCGGTCAGAGGTCGCAACGGCTACTACAGGCAAGGGTTATTAAGGAGAAGAAACCGGGGGACTAACGGAAAGGCAGCTAAGAGGAAGGAGCATACAACTAAGGGGCCCTTTTATAAGATAAACCTATAAGCTAAAATTAGAACAACAGAAACCAGCAGAGGAAGGCATAATACTAGCCTTTTTACAGCCGACTAGAGGGCCAAATAATACCAGAGCCAGCCCAACCAGGGTGCTCTAAAGCACACAATAGAGTACATAATTAAGGTTATATACTGGAATATACAAAAGAAAAGCAATTTAGTACATCTGGCGTTAGGGCATAACGTTAGCCCTAAGGTAATAGCCATCCAGGAACTAGAAGGCTATAATAGTATACTACTAAATCTATCTTAGAGACACTATACATTAGTAATATATAGTAGAAGAATGGCGATTTATATACACTAGAAGGTTAAGACAGGACTTTAAACTATAGGAAGGGGGGAGGATTAGTGTAGTATTAAGCTATATAGAGTAGAGATATATAATATCTATTCCCTGGCTTATAAAAGGGAGTGGTAGATGCCTTTATAATACTTTGCTAATATCTAGGCAAAGGGCTGGAGTGTATTTATAGGGGACTTTAACTAACATTACCCCTTGTGGGACAGATTTAGCTGAACATCTCTAGGGCATAATAAGATGTTAGAATTTATAATAAGGTAGCAACTCGGCCTAGCTATACCGTTTAGGGAAGTAATAAGGAGAGAACATGGCAGCAGGGACAGTACTATTAACCATATGTAGACTACTTACAACGTTAGTGTTAAATTTATTAGGCTAGTGGAAATCGCCGGATCCGACCATATGCCCTAGCTTATTAGCATTAAAATAAATAAGAAATTAAGCAACAGCCTAGGGTTGGTCCGGGGTTAGAGGACAGCAGATAAGAACCTTATTATGGTAAAGGCTTTAAACAGGCTTAGAAAGAAGGGGTTAGAGCTTCTGCTGTGTAACTGGTAAGAAATTAATAACTATACATAGTGGCTTACCTAACAGCTTATAGAGATAGCTAATATAGCAGCACCTAAGTAACCTTAAGGGTATAGTAAACTATAGCCTTAGTAGAATAAAAGGGTAAGGAATACAATAGCAAAGGTAAGACGTGCTAATAGGCAGTAGTAGTAACAACGGACGTAGGAAGCATAGCAGGCCTTAACAGAAGCTATAAAAAAACAGGATTATATTATTTTAGAGGAGAAGAGAAGTAGCTAGTAACAGGCGGTTAGTGAGTTATCTAGGTCTAAAGGGAGTCTTTAGACCCTGGAGCGTTAGGCCTAGCTATAAAGTGGACTTTCTCCTAAAAGGCAATAGGTCCTACTACTAATCCGGCTAGGAGATAATAGCAGGGAGGAGATAGTAAAGGTTATATACAAGGGTAAGGCAAGGGTATTTACAGAGAGGTTCTTCCCTCCATCCATAGCTAGGGCTCTAGGTCTGGAGGCAGAGGAGGGGACAAGATACTATAATAATAATTAGGCAGTTCCTGTGTTTATAGAGGAGGAAATTAAAGAGGTTATAAAGAATATAGCAAGTTAAAAAGCCCTAGGACTAGACAAGCTGCTAACAGGTTTCCTTAAGCTATATAAAGCGGCCCTAATATTGTATTTAACACGCCTTACAAATGCTTACTATAGCTTAGGATATTATCCGGCCTCCTTCTAATAAGCAAAGGTAGTAGTTCTATATAAACCTAGGAAGTCCCCTAAGGAGTTAGGCAGACCAGGGGGGTAGAGGCCGATATTGCTGTTAAATATAATAGGTAAAGTAATTAAGGGAGCTATTATAAAGAGGATTACTATTATAATAAAGGAAGGCTATATACTACTAGATATGCAGATAGGTAATAGGGCTGGCAGATTAATAGAAATAGCACTAAACATGCTAAAAAAGATTATAAGAATGGCGTGGCATTACTAGGGAATAGTATTATTACTATAGCTAAATATTACCAGGGTATTTAACACTATTAGCTATAAACGATTAATCCGCACTATAAAGGAGTTAGGACTGCTAGGGTAGATGGCCAGATAGGCATAGGGCTTTATGTTAGAAAGGAGAGTATAATTAGCGTTTAATAGACGTATTACTAAGGAAATCCAAGTTACTGCAGGGGTTCTGCAAGGGTCGCCAGCGTCTTCTATCCTCTTCCTGCTCTATATTATGCCACTATATTGCAGACTAGTAGCGGCGGAATTAATATTAATATTAGGGTTCTTAGATAATATAAACATTATAGTATATAGAAAAATAACAGAGGAGACAAAAGTATAACTAAAAAGAGCCTAGAGAATATATAAGAAGTGGTTAAAGAAGTATAAGCTAAGGTTTAACCTAGGAAAGAGCAAGCTAATGCACTTTATAAGGAAGAGGCAGGCAATTATAATAACGATCTAACTTAGAAGAGCAATAATATAACTAATACAATCAGCGCGATTCCTAGGGGTTTGGATTCACCAGAAGCTTTGTTAGTCAACCTATATAGAGAAGGTAAATGCTAAATTGTTATAGTAGAAATTAGCGCTTACAGCGCTGGCTGTGTTTACGTAGGGATGCTAACTAAAGTGTGTAAGATTCCTTTATATATAGGTAATAAGAAGCATAATAGCTTATAGAGCTGGGATATACCATACCTATAGCAAGCTAAAAGGGGTAGTACAGGGGGTAGTAAAGGCATTTATAAGGGAATAAAATAAATGCTTAAGGCGGGTTATAGGGGCATATAAGGTAATGCTAGTAACACTCTTAGAAACAGAAGCAGTAGTGCTGCTAGTAAATCTGTACCTTAATTATATTAAATGACAATTCCACTAAAGACTTAAGGATAGTAGCATAGGCAAGAAAATACAGCAGGCTTGTAAGTTGATAGCATTATAGCTATAACGCTAAGGAAGAGGCCGCCGACGTAATCGCTATAAGGCGTTTCTTAATGCCCCCCCCCCCCCTCCCTAGTAGCCTTATAGCTAGACAGGAATTAGAGAGAGAGTGGGAAAAACGGTGGATCTGGCAGAGGCATAAGGCTTAGGTAAGAAGAGGACGGGCAAAAGCAATAGTAGTAAATAAGGAACCTAACTTTAAGAGTATAAAAAAGATAGTAAAGCTCTATAATAGCCTGCTTAAGCATAAATCTATAGCCCTAGTTTAGCTTTAAACGGAAAAAATAGGGCTAAATACCTTCCTTTATAATAAACAGGTGCCCGAGGTAACTTTACTAATATACTAATACTAGGGAGAAGATAAGGATATCTACTACCTTATCCTATCATGCCTAGAATATAACCATCTAAGACTGATTCCGGCGGTGCCTATAATAAGAGATCCACGGGAACTTAGGGCGGCGCTTAATAATAAGAAGCTAGCACTAAATATTATAAAGTAGGTGCTTTTAACTGGGCGACTTTAGCAGTACAGGTTAGTAAAGGAGCTTGGTAAGGCGTGGCAGATATGCAATAATAAGGCTAAGAAAGGGACTAAAGGCAACGGAAACAACAGAATAGAGAAGGAAGAGCCGGACTAGAAGGGAAGGTGCTTATAAGGGGTTTTTACTAACATACTAACCTTTTATATAAAGTATAACCACACTTCTGTTATTGTCTGCAGTTCCGGGGAACTGGCAGATATTTTATACTAATAGTTGGAAATAATAAAGACTTTATATCAGAGGCTTAGCAGGAGCTATATGGAAGAATATGGGTTTTCTCCCCTATCTTAGGGTTTTTCCTATATTAGGAAGTTAGTTGATGAACTAGTTAGTGGCTCTAGCTACCTAGCGTACATGAATAATAATATAAAGTATTTCTTTAAGCTTGCTCTAGCTTAAGGTTTTTTATAATATATAGCTTGTGAATATTATTAGTCTGTAAACATTGCTATGTTAGTATTCTGGTTTATAAACTAGGTAATAAGGGTATTATTATTAGTATTTATTAGTAACTGACTTATAGAGGTTAGTAGTATGTCTATTACTAAGAGGCAATTTTAGAGATTACTAATAAATCCTTTAAAGGTTGGCATATTCCTAAATTTAGTATTATAGAAATCGTTATTATTTTCTATTACTTGTCGTACTTAATAAAGAAGGATTATATCTTGCTTAAGAGAGTTATAAAGACTATTAAATATCTTTATAAGTTAGTTAAAAAGGATTTCTAGGTATTTTAACTTGTTCTTTATTAGGTACTTTATAATAATATAGTAAAGGCATAAATTAGTAAATTATGTTTTATAAAAGCTCTTATTCTTAGGTGTTTTAAAGTAATTCCTAATGTTTTAAGTTATCTCCTTAAATAAAATTATCTTTACTCTAAAGTATTTAAGGAAGTATATATATACTTTACCTTAAAGTATAATAGGGAAGGCTTTTAGGTAAAGTAAGGGGGAAACTCCTGCTTAAGAATATTTTTCTTTAAAATATAGTAACTTCTTATTAATAAAGTCATATACTTCTCTAGAATATTATTCTTCTTTCTAATAAAGTCTCTTAAGGGTATTAAGGGCTTTTTAATTACTATTAGAAAGTATTCTAGTTAGGTTTTCTGGTTTAGGTTAAGGGTCTTTAGTTAAATAAAAATCTTTATTATTATTAGAATCCTTATTATTAGGAAGTTTAAGTTATTAAATCTCTTTTCCTTTTCTAATTGCTTTTTCTAGCAAAGGTTTATAAACTGTATTAGGGTTAATATTTAAAATATTAATAAGATCTTTAGAGACATTTAATCTCAATCCTCTTACTGTTTTAATACTAGTATTATTAAGGTAATCATAAAGGGTATACTTAAGGTTATTATTAATTTTATTAAAAGTATTCTTAGTTTAATTTTCATAATCTTGCTAGAAGTTAATAAGAAGTTTATAACCTTTTCCTTTATTAAGAATATAGTAGTTAATTATATATATAATACAGCTATTAATCTATTGTTTAGTAGTTATATTAATATTAATGTTATTAACTAACTTAGTCTAATTTAAGGATAGAATTAGATAGTGCTTATAAAGTTTTTAAGGTAGGGTGCTCTTTAGAAGTTCTTTTCTATAAATATCCTTTTAGAGCTATTTATTAAAATTATCTATTTTTCCTTAGCTTAAAGACATTTTAGTGTTTTAGGCTTTATATTTAGTACTAATTAAAGCGGTTAGCGTTAGTTCTCTGTAAATAATAGTAAAGATCTGGTTTTAATTATAAATAAGTAATAGTTAATAATAAGAAAGAAAATCTATAAGAGTTAAGTCTTCTTATTATTATAGATAAGTAGCAAAAGTTAATAATTAAAGAAATAATCCTTTGGTTAGCATAATATTAGAATTTCTTATAGTTACGTAAGTAAAAGCATTTAGATAAGTCTCTTCTGTGTATAACCTAGTAAATCTATAGTTATTAGCAACTACTAATTAGTATTAGTAATGTATAGGTTATAGGTATACTATAGCATAAATATAAGGGGAGAGGGGTTTAATAATTAATTCTATCTATTTAAGAAAGAGAGAAAAAGCAGGCTATAATGTAGAGGTGTAGTGTTATAGCTATAGTATAGCCCCAGGTTATATAACCTGTAATCTAGCTAATTAGGATGCGTGCATTCTATGTACAACTTATAATTCCTAGTTAATGCAGCGTATCCCTTTTATTATTTATACGAGCGATTCCAACACTTAATTATAAGGTTTTTTTTTTAATTTTTATTAAAGCGTTGACTTAGCCTTAGTTAGTAGTTAAAATTCCTAATGCTCCTGTATTTAGAAGTATACTATAAAATGTATCTGCTATATATCTTATATCTATAAGATATACATGTTATTAAGGTTGTTTATTAGTATTATAGTTATAAGGGTCCTTAAGAAATAATATATATTTAAAAGCATTATTTTATAAGAAGTTTATAGTTAATACTAAAAAGAGTAAGGGATTTAGTGCTTATATAAAGAATACTATAAAGGAAAGAGTATTATAAGCCTTTTTATTATCTGGTTTCTCTTTTTTATTAGTAGTAAGAAAAGCAGTATTTTAAGCGGCTTTTTTATGCTTATCCTTACTACTATTATTAGTAGTAGTAAGTTAGGCTATTTTGCCCTTATAGGCCTATAGAAATGCATAGTATTAGCGTTTAAAAGGTGGTTTTTAGTGTTTTCTGTTATTTTACTAAGTTACTTTTACTTTCTTCTAGTTAAAGGCAGGATAATTAGTTAACTAGCATTCTTCTTTATAGTAAATAAAGCATTTCTTTAAGCTTGCTCTAGCTTAAGGTTTTTTATAATAAGTAGCTTATAAATATTATTAGTTTATAAACATTATTATATTAGTGTTTTAGTCTATAAACTAGGCAATAAGGGCAGTTAAATTGTTATTAGTAGTTATTAGTAACTGACTTATAGAGGTTAGTAGTATATCCATTACTAAGAGGTAATTTTAAAGATTACTAACAAATCCTTCAAAGGTTGGCACATTCCTAAATTTAGTATTATAAAAATCGTTATTATTTTCTATTACTTATTATACTTAATAAAGAAGGATTATATCTTATTTCAAAGGGTTATAAAGGCTATTAAATATCTTTATAAGTCAGTTAAGAAGGATTTCTAAGTATTCTAACTTATTCTTTATTAGATGTTTTATAATAATATAGTAAAGGTATAAATTAGTAAATTATGTTTTATAAAAGCTATTATTCTTAGGTATTTTAAAGTAATTTCTAATATTCTGAGTTATCTCCTTAAATAGGATTGTCTTTACTTTAAAGTACTTAAAAAAGTATATATAGGCTTTACCTTAAAGTATAATAAGGAAGGCTTTTAGGTAAAGTAAGCGGAAAACTCCTGCTTAAGAATATTTCTCTTTAAAATATAGTAACTTTTTGTTAATAAAGTCGTATACTTCTTTAGAATATTATTCTTCTTTTTAGTAAAGTCTCTTAAGAGTATTAAGGGCTTTTTAATTGCTATTAAAGAGTGTTTTAGTTAGGTTTTCTGGTTTAGGTTAAGGGCCTTTGATTAAATAAAAATCTTTATTATTATTAGAATCCTTATTGTTGGTAACGCGCAGGTTACAGGTATGCTGTAGCATAAATGTAGGGGGGTAAAGTTAATAATCAATTCTGTTTATTTAAGAAAGAGAGAAAAAGCAGGCTATAATATAGAGGTATGGTGTTATGGCCACGTTACAGCCCCAGGTTACATAACTTATAATTTAGCTAATTAGGATATATGCATTCTGTATGCAACTTATAATTCCTAGTTAATATAGTATATCCCTTCTATTCTTTATATAAGCGATTCTAACACTTATAAATTCTCTCTTTATTAAAGAAGAGAAATCGCTCTAAAAAAATGCATAAAATGCCCTAATAATTAGATATTAACGAATAAGTAATAAAGCGAAAAACATCCTTTAAATAAATAACTTTTGTTGGTCTAGGTTGAGCGGTTGTAGAGCTAGAGAGTGTTATAGGGGCTAAAGAGTGTAATTCCTGCGTTTAGTTCTACCAAATCGGGCGCTTATAATCGTGTTTAAATTCATTGAATTTAAACTCTTTATCAGGCGCTTAATTTGCTATTAACTTTAGTAAGGAATTAGGACTTTTTTATTCTTTAGCGGCTCTGGCAGCGGCTCTTATAGCAATTCTGGTAACAGGTCTTTTAACCTATCCTTTTATACGGATTTAGGCTTTATTCTTTATTATAAAGGTCTTAAGAGCTTTGTTTAGTAAAGCTTTTATTATTATATCCGCAGAGTTATTATTACTATTAATCTATTATATCTCGGCCACTTCCCTTCTCTTATATAACTGCCTTAAAGCTATAATATTAATTATTAGCCTCTTTTCCTTTATTATCCTTAGCTTAATAATATATTTATATAGTAAGAAAAGGTTAGTATATATAATTATTAGAATTCTTAGCTTTTTAATTTAATTAGTAATAATATTTAAAGTAGTGCTTATTATGTAGGCAATATTAATACCTTAAACCATCCTATATAACTTAAAAGCTAAAGCACTCCTTATAACTCTTTTAGACTTAGTTAAGATATACGTTATAATATTTCCTTTAATGGTAAATTTAAAGGTAGTATTATCCTTCCTTTTATTACCTAGAATAATTATATAGCCTAGTTAAGAGCTAAGGTCTTTATTATTTATAAAAGAACTATTAATAAAAATATAAAAGGTAGTGTTTTTTAGTAAGAAAGGTATATATTAAAGTCTGCAGTCTTAATTATTAATTTGCTATTAAAGTCTTTTATTAAGCCTTAAAATATTATTAAATTCCGGTTATTAAACTTAGGTAGTAATAGAAAGATTATAAGATGCTTTAAGTTAATATATTAGAGTAATATATGCTCCTTAGGCTTGTTATTTAATATATTTTACTTAGTTAGTTAGGTTATTAACTTATAACAGCTTCTTTCCTTATGCCTTTTATTATAAAAAGAAGGTTTTATTATTAGCTTTGCGTAAAATGCAACTACTAAATATTAATAGTATTAAAATTATTAACTTCTCTTTTAGCTTTATAAGGAATTTAGCATTCTTTAACTTAACCTCTTTATAATTAAAAAATTTAGTATTACTAAGTCCTAAGGTATTATTAGTCTGCATTTTAATAATTCTAAAACACAAGCTTTTACCACAAAAAATAAGGAAATAAGGGTTATATATAGAGGTTATTATCTGTAGTTTCTAATAATAATGATTAAAATATATCCACCACTAATATATGCCAGCCTCTACTATTCTGTATAACGGCTTAATTACAACCATAATAACGTCTAGCAGGTAAAGGTATGTAATTTATACTAGAAGCTTTACAAGAATTATATAATTAAGCTTTATTTATAACTATATATATACTTAGGTAATATCCCTTAACTAAGCTATAATACCTTCTCTTTTTAATAATAAAGTAAGAGTAATAATAAGCCTCTAGCTAGCTCTTTAAATTATTAGTATCTATATAAGGATAACTTCTTTTTCTTAGTTACTATAGCCTTAGATAACATATTATGACTTTTTATATAAGAAGTTAGTTATCTTACCTTTAATTTCTCTTACTATCTATAAGCTAAAGAGTCTTTTACCTTTATGCCTTTATAGGTTAGATTTTATAAATTTAAATATATTCCTTACTAGTAAAGTATTAATTTCTACTTTATTAGAGAGTTTAAAATGTTCTTTAGGTATATTAATTTTTCCTTATATATAGAGGTTAATTATAAGTTAAAAAACAGCCTTTTTTTTTTAGTAAGAAAAGCCTCTACTTAAGGGTGTTTCCAGGGTCTTCTACATCCTCTTTATAGTAGAGTTATTAGGTTATTAAAGGGGTTCTTATAATTTTTATTACCTTAAACCAGGTCTTCTTTATAAACCGGGTCTTTTTTATAAGAAGATTCTACCTTTAGTAAGGTTATATATAGTTTAATAACTATAGACTAAAATTTTATAGGACTATAAGGTATCTTAATAATATAAGTCTCTTCTTCTATTAAGAGAAGCTTATAAGGGCTGGTTTATTTACCTTTTTTATAATAAACTTATATATTAGAGTTTAAAGGAAGAGTATATATAAGTAGGGTTATTAGGCTATTATGGGTATTAAGAGCATTATAGACTTAGCGCCTTATAAGACTATGCCTTACTTTATCTATTGCTTTTTAAAGTATCTTAGCTCTTTAGGCAACTATAAAGCTTAGGAGGGAATTATTTATTATCCTTAAATAGGTTTTAAAGACTAAGAGGGTGGGAATAAGGCTATTTAAACTAGTAGAGTTGTTAACTACTTTAATAGATATTTAAAGTATTTGCTCTTTTAGAAAAAAACTGTTAGCTTTAGTCTTAATAATATTATATGCTCTGTAAAGAGGGGTATAATATTGCTTAAGTTTTCTAATGTTATTATAAGCCTTAACAGGGACTTTATTAATATTAATTAATAGTAGTTAAGCTAAATGCCTGAATTTGCTAGAAGTAAAGTTCTTTCTAGTATTATAAACTATCTAGTCTAGAGGTCTAAGATATATGTTAATTTAGCACTCTTTAAGGGCATTTTAGATATCTTAAGCTTTTTGTTATTAGGGTCTAAGAAAGCAAGTAGCTTAAAATAATATTATTAAATCTATAACATATAAGACCGGCTTCTTGTTAATTTACATAATATTAATAAGGACCTTATAGTTAAATTCAAGATTATCTTTAAGAGTGAATTTAAATCTGCTTAAAGCTTTTATATTTATTTAGTATTAATGGCAAGCATATGTGATTTTTCTTATATTAGCCTTATTAAATTCTTTACTAGCCCTGGCAAGAAGGTTATTCAATTAGTTAATTAACAGATAACTAAATTAATAATAAAGTTAACGGAATAAAAAATCTTTGGATTTTGAAAAACACCGCGGATACGACGCGGTATTACGCCTAAAACGGAAAAGAAGCACGGAATTAAATTCCTTATTATTAATTACCCCCCCTAGTAATAGCGCATTATATAAGGGGAGTAAGCGGCATAAGGGGCATAATAATCAACAAATTTTCGCGTAAATCCGCAACTAACAAAGGATAGGGTACTACTTAGGAAGAAATATAGCCTTAAGGAGAGAATTCTAAAGTAATAGCAGTATAAGAAAAACTAAAGAATAAAATAAAATTACTAAAGGAATTAATAATAAAAGTTATTCTAGAGATAGAAATAACAAAAGTATAGGCTTTTATTAAAACTATTACATAAATTACTATAAATATAGGAAGGGAGATAGCCTAAATAAGAACTAGCATGGGAGGCCTATAGGCTTTAATTATAAAGGCAGTTAATAGTAAGGTAGAAACTATAGTTAAAAAGGCAGTTAAAGAGGTAATAAAGGCTATTCCTAGGACTAAATTAGCAGTTAGGGGGACTTAAGTAACTATTATAGCTTATAGAGTTATAGGGCAGAAGATGATAATCCCTCTGGCTTAAACAGAGGGTATAGCAATACTAGCCTGCTATTACTAGGAAGTAATAATAAAAGGAAATACTATTAGTAAGGCAGTTAGAAACAGATTACCAGGGGAGATTATAAAGGTAGTAAATAGCGCTATTAGTGTAGAGGAGGCAGTAGTAGCATACTAACTATAAAGTAAAAACATAGTTATTATATTTACTAAAGTAGGAAGGAAATAGAAAGAAAACATAGCCTAGGTAAGAGTTGCCTTTAGACCTAAGGCGGAAGTAAATAGGAAGATGTTTAGTGTAATTATTAAGGGATTCCTAATATAATTAACAAACCACATTATAATTAAGAATATAAGGAAGAACATTAAAAAGGAAAATGGTTTAAACACAGTAAAGATAACAGTATAAAAGCTAAAGGGATTAGCGACAAGGGCACTACTAGTAGTTAGTATTAAGGGCACTAAGGCGGCAAACTGCCTATGCTATAGGGGAATAGTATACTAAGCAGAGATTTTTAATACTAAGCTATATAACAAGATGATTTACCTAAAGCAATATTATAACTACTATAAGATTAGGTATATTGCTAGGTACTGTAAAGAGAAAGCAAGATGCAGCAGGTATGCTGCCAGAAAACACCCTAAGGGAGAAAGGACTTGCCTAATATTAACAGGTAAGGTATAGGAGAGATACCTGAATTATGCAGGGGTATACCTAGTATAGTCTTAGCTATGCTTAGTAAGTAATAATAGATAATAGCAGGCTAGGGAGGCTTATGCTATAAGGCCGCTATTCTTCTACAGCTATTAGCCAGAGGTTGCAATAGCTGCTATAAGTAAGGGTTATTATAGAAAAGAGACCAGGGGACTAATAGAGAGGTAGCTAAGAGAAAGGAGTATATAATTAAGAGGCCCTTTTATAAGATAAATCTATAAGCTATGATTAGGACGACAGAGACTGGTAGAGGAAGGTATAATGCTGGCCTTTTTATAACTAATAAGAGGGCAAAACAATACCAGAGCCAGCCTAACTAGGGAGCTCTAAAGCATATAATAGAGTATATAATTAAGGTTATATACTGGAATATATAAAAGAAAAGCAATTTAGTATATTTAGTGTTAGGGCATAACGTTAGCCCTAAGGTAATAGCTATCTAGGAACCAGGAGGTTATAACAGTATACTACTAAATTTATCTTAAGGGCACTATATATTAGTAATATATAGCAGAAGAATAGTAATTTATATATATTAAAAGGTTAAGACAGGACTTTAGACTATAGGGAGGGAGAAGGATTAATATAGTATTAAACTATATAAAGTAGAGGTATATAATATCTACTTCCCGGCTTATAAAAGGGAGTGGTAGATGCCTTTATAATACTTTGCTAATACCTAGGCAAAGGGCCAGAGTGTGTTTGTAAGGGACTTTAACTAATACTACCCCTTGTGGGATAGATTTAGCTAAACCTCTTAGGGGCATAATAAGATGTTGGAATTTATAATAAGATGGCAACTTGGCCTAGCTATGCCGTTTAGGGAAGTAATAAGGAGAGAATATAGTAGTAGGGATAGCACTATTAACCATGCGTGGACTACTTATAACGTTAGTATTAAATTTATTAGGCTAGTAGAAATCGCTAGATCTGACTATATGCCTTAGCTTATTAGCATTAGGATAAGTAAGGAATTAAGCAATAGCCTAGGGTTAGTCTGGGGTTAGAGGACAGTAAATAAGAACCTTATTATAGTAAAGGCTTTAAATAGGCTTAGAAAGGAGGGGTTAGAGCTCCTGCTAAGTAACTAATAGGAAATTAATAACTATACGAAATAGCTTACTTAGTAACTTATAAAGATAGCTAATATAGTGGCACTTAAATAACCTTAAGGGCGCAGTAAACCACAGCCTTAGTAAAATAAAAGGGTAAAAAATATAATAATAGAGGCAAGACGTGCTAATAGGTAGTGGTAGTATTAATAGACATAGGAATTATAGCAGGCCTTAAAAGAAGCTATAGAAAAACAGGATTATGTAATCTTAAAGAAGAAGAGAAGTTGTTAGCAATAGGCAGTTAGTAAGTTATTTAGGTCTAAAGGGAGCCTCTAGACCCTAGAGCGCTAGGCCTGGCTATAGAGTGGACTTCCTCCTAAGATATAATAGGTCCTACTACTAACTTGGCTAGGAGATGATAGTAGGGAGGAGATAGTAGAGGTTATATATAAGGGTAAGGCAAAGGCATTTGTAGAGAGGTTCTTTTCTTTATTTGTGGCTAGGGCTTTAGGTTTAGAGATAAAGGCAGAGATAAGATACTATAGTAATAATTAGGTAGCTCCTGTGTTTATAAAGAAGAAAATTAAAGAAGTTATAAAGAATATAGCAAGTTAGAAAGCCTTAGGGCCGGATAAGCTGCTAATAGGTTTCCTTAAGCTATACAGAGCAGCCCTAATATTGTGTTTAATACGTCTAGCTAATGTATGCTATAGTTTAGGATACTATCTGGCTACCTTTTAGTAAGTAAAGGTAGTAGTTCTATGTAAACCTGGGAAGACCCCTAAGGAGTTAGGCAGACTAGGGGGATAGAGGCTAATATTGCTATTAAACATAATAGGAAAAGTAATTAAGGGAGCTATTATAAGAAGGATTATTATTACAGCAGAGAAAGGCTATATACTACTGGATATGTAAATAGGCAATAAGGCTGGCAGATTAATAGAGGTAGCACTAAGCATGCTAAAAGAGATTATAAGGATGGCATGGCATTACTAGGGAATAGTATTATTACTACAGCTGGATATTACTAGGGCATTTAATATTATTAGCTATAAACGATTAATCTGCACTATAAAGGAGTTAGGACTGCTAGGGTAGATGGCCAGATAGGCATAAGGCTTTATATTAAAAAGGAGAGCATAATTGGCGTTTAATGGATATATTACTAAGGAAATCCAAGTTACTACAGGGGTTCTGCAAGGGTTACTAGCGTCTCCTATCCTCTTCCTGCTTTATATTATGCCATTATATTAAAGACTAGTAGCGGCAGAATTAACATTAACATTAGGGTTCTTAGATAATATAAACATTATAGTATATAAAAAAACGGCAGAGAAGATAAAAGTATAACTAAAAAGAGCCTAGAGAATATATAAGGAGTAGTTAAAGGAGTACGGGCTAAGGTTTAACCTAGGGAAAAGCAAGCTAATATACTTTATAAGAAAGAGGCAGGCAATTATAATAACAATCCGACTTAGAAAAGTAATAATATAACTAACACAATCAGCGTAATTCCTAAGGGTTTGGATTTACTAGAAGCTTTATTAGTTAAACTATATAAAAAAGGTGAATACTAAATTGTTACAGCAGAAGTTAGTACTTACAGCACTGGCTATGTTTATATAGGAATGCCGACTAGAGTGTGCAAGATCCCTTTATATATAGGTAATAAAAAGCATAATAGCCTATAAAGCTGGGATATACTACACCTATAGCAAGCCAGAAGGGGTAGCACAGGGGGTAGTAAAGGTATTTATAAGAGAATAGAATAAATACTTAAGGCGGGTTATAGGGGTATATAAGGTAATGCTAGTAACACTTTTAGAGATAAAAGCAGCAGTGCTGCTAGTAGATCTATACCTTAATTACATTAAATAATAATTTTACTAAAGACTTAAGGATAGTAGTATGGATAAGAAGATATAGCAGGCTTATAATTTAATAGTATTATAGCTATAATGCTAAGGAAGGAGCCGCTGATATAATTACTATAAGGCGTTTTCTAATGCCCCCCCCCCCCTCCTTAGCAGCCTTATAGCTAAATAGGAATTAGAGAGGGAGTGGGAAAAACAGTAGATATGGTAGAGGTATAAGGCTTAGGTAAGAAGAGGACAGGCAAAAGTAATAGCAGTAGATAAGGAACCTAACTTTAAGAGTATAAAAAAGATAGTAAGGCTTTATAATAGCCTGCTAAAGCATAAATCTACGGCCTTAGTGCAGCTTTAAACGGAAAAAATAGGGCTAAATGCCTTCCTCTATAATAGACAGGTGCCTAAGGTAACATTACTAATATATTAATGCTAGGGAGGAGATAAGGATATTTACTACCTTATTTTGTTATGCCTAGAATATAACTATCTAAGGCTAATTCTAGTAGTACTAATAATAAGAGACCCGTGGGAACTTAGAGCGGCGCTTAATAATAAGAAGCTAGCACTAAATATTATAAAGTAAGTGCTCTTAACTAGGCGACTTTAGCAGTACAGGTTAGCGGAGGAGCTTTGTAAGGCGTGGCAGATTTGCAACATTAAGGCTAAGAATAGGACTAGAGGTAACGGAAATAATAGAATAGAGGAGGAAGAGCCGGATTAAGAGGGGAGGTGCTTATAAGGGGTTTTTACTAATATACTAACCTTTTATATAAAGTATGACTATACTTCTGTTATTATCTGTAGTTCTGGGGGAACTGGCAGATATCTTATACTAATAGTTGAAAATAATAAAGACTTTATATTAGAGGCTTAGCGGGAGCTATATGAAAGAATATGGGTTTTCTCCCCTATCTTAGGGTTTTTCCTATATTAAGAAGTTAGTTGATGAACTAGTTAGTGGCTCTAGCTACCTAGCGTAAATGAATAATAATAAAGTTAACGGATTTTGGTTTTAGAAAGCATAAAAATAGCAGGTTCTTAAGAACTAGCTATCTACTAAGGATATCCCTATTTCCTAATAATAAGTACCTTTTTGTCTCCTTAAATAAGAAGATTCTTAAGATTATTAAGTTTAACACCTATTCTATTTATATTTATAATAAAATATAAAAACAGTATAGTACTATTAAGCATATAAAAAGGTATTATGCTAAAGATTATTAAAATCTTTAAAATACTAGTTAAAGTTATAGTACTAGCTCTAAAGGTAATAGTTCTCTAGTTAGAAGAATGTTTAATTATAAGGTTCTTTATAATTTTTATTAAAGCATTAACTTAGCCTTAGCTAGTAGTTAAAATTCCTAATGCTCCTATATCTAGGAGTATACCGTAAAATGTATTTACTATATATCTTATGTTTATAAGATATATGTGTTATTAAGGTTGTTTATTAGTATTATAGTCATAAGGGTTTTTAAGAAATAATATATATTTAAAAGCATTATTCTATAAGAAGTTTATAGTTAATGCTGAAAAAAGTAAGGGATTTAGTGCTTATATAAAGAATGCTATAAAGGATAGAGTATTATAAGCCACTTTATTATCTGGTCCCTTTTTTTTATTAGTAGTAAGGAAAGCGGCATTCTAAGCGGCTTTTTTATATTTATCCTTACTACTATTATTAGTAGCAGTAAGTTAGGCTATTTTGCCTTTATAGGCCTATAGAAATATATAGTATTAGCATTTAAAAGGTGGTTTTTAGTGTTTTCTGTTATTTTACTAAGTCATTCTTATTTTCTTCTGCTTAGAGGCAGGATAATTAGTTGACTAGTATTCTTCTTTATAGCAGATAAAGCATTTCTTTAAGCTCGCTCTAGCTTATGGTTTTTTATAATATACAGCTTATAAATATCGTCGGTTTATAAATATTGCTATGTTGGTGTTCTGGTCTGTAAACCGGGTAATAAGGGCAGTTAAATTATTATTAGTAGTTATTAGTAACTAACTTATAGAGGTTAGTGGTATATCCATTGCTAAGAGGTAATTTCGAAGATTACTAATAAATTCTTTAAAGGTTGGCATGTTTCTGAATTTAGTATTATAGAAATTATTGTTATTTTTTATTACTTATTATACTTAATAAAAAAGGATTGTATCTTGCTTAAGAGGGTTATAAAGGCTATTAAATATCTTTATAAGTTAGTTAAGAAGGATTTCTAGGCATTCTAACTTATTCTTTATTAGGTGCTTTATAATAATATAGTAAAGGTATAAATTAGTAAATTATGTTTTATAAAAGCTCTTATTCTTAGGTGTTTTAAAGTAATTCCTAATATTCCGAGTTATTTCCTTGAATAAAATTATCTTTACTTTAAAGTACTTAAGGAAGTATATATAGGCTTTACCTTAAAGTATAATAAGAAAGGCTTTTAGGTAAAGTAAGGGGGAAACTCCTGCTTAAGAACATTTTTCTTTAAAATATAGTAACTTCTTATTAATAAAGTTATACACTTCTCTAAAATATTATTCTTTTTTTTAGTAAAGTCTCTTAAGTGTATTAAAGGCTTTTTAATTACTATTAGAAAGTATTCCAGTCGGGTTTTCTGGTTTGGGTTAAGGGCCTTTAGTTAAATGAAAATCTTTATTATTATTAGAATCCTTATTACTAGAAAGTTTAAGTTATTAAATCTCTTTTCCTTTTCTAGTTACTTTTTCTAGTAAAGGTTTATAATCCGTATTAGGGTTAATATTTAAGATATTAATAAGATCTTTAGAGATATTTAATCTCAATCCTCTTGCTATTTTAACACTATTATTATTAAGGTAATTACAAAGGGTATACTTAAGGTTGTTATTGCTTTTATTAAAAGTATCCTTAGTTTAATTTTTAGAATCTTATTAGAAGTTAATAAGGAGGTTATAACCTTTTCCTTTATTAAGAATGTAGTAGTTAATCGTATATATAATACAGTTATTAATCTGTTGTTTAGTAGCTATATTAATATTAATATTATTAACTAACTTAGTTTAATTTCAGGATAGAATTAGATAGTACTTATAAAGTTTTTAAGGAAGAGTACTCTTTAGAAGTCCTCTTCTATAAATATCCTTTTAGAGCTATTTATTAAAATCATCTATTTTCCCTTAGCTTAAAGACATTTTAGTGTTTTAGGCTTTGTGTTTAGTACTAATTAAAGTGGTTAGCGTTAGTTAATTCTCTGTAAATAATAATAAAAATCTGGTTTTAATCATAAATAAGTAATAGTTAATAATAAGGGAGAAGATTGATAAGAGTTAAGTCTTCTTATAATTATAAACAATTTAACAGTTAACAATTTAAAGAAATAATCCTTTAGTTAGCATAACATTAGAATTTCTTATACTTACATAAGTAAAAGCATTTAGATAAGTCTCTTCTGTATATAACCTAGCAAATGTGTAGTTATTAGTAACTACTAATTAGTGTTAGTAATACATAAGTTATAGGTATGCTATAGTATAAATGTAAGGGGGTAAAGTTAATAATTAATTCTATTTATCTAAGAAAGAGAGAAGAAGCAGGCTATAATGCAGAGGTATAGTGTTATAGCCACGTTACAGCCCTAGGTTATATAACCTATAATCTAGCTAATTAGAATACATGTATTCTGTGTGCAACCTATAATTCCTGGTTAATGCAGCATATCCCTTCCATCCTCCATACAAGCGATTCCAACACTTATGATTAGAAAGTTTAAGTTATTAAACCTCTTTTTCTTTTTTAGTTGTTTTTCCTAGTAAAGGTTTGTATTCTGTGTTAGGGTTAATATTTATAATATTAATAAGATCTTTAGAAACGTTTAATCTTAATCCTTTACCTATTTTAATACTATTATTATTAAGGTAGTTATATAGGGTATACTTAAGATTAGTATTACTTTTATTAAAAGTATTGTTAGTTTAATTTTTATAATCCCGCTAGAAGTTAATAAGGAGATTATACCCTTTTCCTTAGTTAAGAATATAATAGTTAATCATATATATAATATAGTTATTAATTTATTATTTAGTAGCTATATTAATATTAATATTTTTAACTAACTTGGTTTAATTTTAGGATAAAATTAGGTAGTGCTTATAGAGTTTTTAGGGAAGAGTGCTCTTTAGAAGTTCTCTTTTATAAATATCTTTTTAGAGTTATTTATTAAAATCATTTGTTTTTCCTTAGCTTAATGACATCTTAGTGTTTTAGGCTTTATATTTAGTACTAATTAAAGCTGTTAGCATTAGTTAATTCTCTATAAATAACAGTAAAGATCTAGTTTCAATCGTAGATAAGTAATAGTTAATAATAAGGGAGAAGATCCATAAGAGTTAAGTCTTCTTATTATTATAGATAAGTAACAGTTAATAATAAAGAAATAATCCTTTAGTTAGCATAACATTAGAATTTCTTATAGTTACATAAGTAAAAGCATTTAGATAAGTCTCTTCTGTATATAACCTAGTAAATCTATAGTTATTAGTAACTACTAATTAGTATTAGTAATGCGCAGGTCATAGGTATGCTATAGCATAAATGTAGGAGGTTGTTACGGTTAAAGGTCTACTAGTAGAGTAAAGGCTATAGTTAAGCGTACTTAAAGCTAAATAGCTATAAGTAGGGTTAGTAATATAAATACTATATTTACTAGCCTCTCTATCTCTCTATAAGGCCTATCCTTCTATATACCTATATATAGCTAGGGCATAGCTTGCCTTAGTAAGTCTTTATACCCTTATGCTCTTATCTTATAACTCTCCTAATAAAGCGCCTTCTCTTATTTATAATTACCCTTAATTACTATAAGTAGTCCTAGGTCTTAGTTTCTGCTCCCTTATAACTTTCTTACTATAACCTAGTAAGCCCCTTTTCTTAAATATATAACTTATATATTATTATTTATTATAACTTTACTAAACGTATGTATATTATACTAAGCTTACCCTGCTTCCTGTTTTTTTAATAGTAAATCTAATCTTATAATAATCTTATAGTAAGGTTTTTACTAGGTTCTAGCTTATACTTATTCTTAATATTAACTTTATAATATTACTAAGCCTACTAGACCTAAAGCCGTTTTTTCTTATTACTTATAATTTACTTCTAACTTTTTCTTATTATTAAAGCTACCTTACTCTGCTTATATTAGCTTATAGCTTACTGCTTTATTATAATATTAATACTACTTATAGAGAAATCACTTCTAAGTACCTTAGTGCCTAATTATATAAATAACGTTATTAATCTAGGTATATGCATCAGATTAGTAATCTAACTATCTAGCTATAAGAAGGTCTCTTCCCCCCTCTCTTTAGCCTGTTTTTTCCTTTTTTCTTTATTATTATTTACTTATATATTATCTCTTGTTACTATTATATTTTTACTCTCTTATAGCTTAGCTATTACTATTGCTTCCCTTTTATTAATATATGCATAGATTTTAATATTATTATTATCTCCCTTATCTATCTTATTTATTTAATAAGCTATATACTTAATACTATATATACACTGCTTACTTATAGCTAATAATTACTAGTTATTATGCCTTATACTAGTTAATCTCCTGCCTTTTCTTTTATAGCTTTCCCTCTTACTCCTAATAAGCTAGATATTATAATACCTATCTTTAGAGTTAGTTAGTATATTATCTAAATACTTATGCCCTTAGGCTATAGATAACTTACTACTAGGGTTTAAAAAATTCCTTATTATTATTATAGCTATATAGTAGTAACTTAGTAGATTTTCCTAAAGCCTAATAATACTAAATCTATATACCTTCTTAAGTATATTATTATTTCTAAGCCCTATAGGAAGATATATAATAATAAGTATACTACTTATACTCTGCTATCTTATTACTAATTATTATAGCCTATAGCATAAAATGCTTTTATTACTTAAGGAATAACAAGAAGTATAATAATATTAGTTTCTTATAATTATTTCTATTTTTGTTACTACTAACTAGCTGCTAAATACCTGCTTAAATTAGTATTCTTTACTAGAAAATATTTAAAGAAATAAAGAAAAAAACTAATAGTATTTACTACTATTAAATGCCTATAAGTTTATTACTTAATTATAGTTAGTCTGCTATTAATAATTCCTAGGGTGTTATAAGTATGCAGGTAAATTTAGCTATTATAATAGCTAAGGCAAAAAATTCTAATATCTATAGATATACCTAATATATATATTTCTAGGCAGATATTAAGCTTAAGCTTAAGAATAATAAGTATACTATAATCTTATAAAGCATTACCTATATTACTATACTTATATAAATAAAAATCGCTAACTACCTATAATATATTTATATATATATTAAGGATATATATATTTTTTAGTTTATTTATAACTTTATAATAGCTAACTTATTACTAGCTATATAAGCCTACTATAAGAGAGATTCCCCTTACTATATACATTATACTTATAACTATTCCTTATGCTATATTAGAATTACTTAGCATTAAATCTAACTTTATAGGTGCTAATAACTCTAATAATAGCTCTAAATAAGAGTAGCTTATTAGTAGTAAGATTATAGTGCTTTTAGTAGCTATTAGTCTATTATTAATAAAGATAAGTATCTTTAAGTATTACTAGTATTTCCTATAATATATTATATATATACTCTGCTATCTTACTACTATTTTTATTTTATAATCTATTATAATATCTTATATATTAAAGTTTCTTTTTAGTACCTAGGAATTCTTTAATTTATTATAGCCTTTTTATTTTACTAAGTATTTATACTACTTGCCTTAATATTTATATATTATAATTTACTTAACCTTATATAATTCCTAGTTATAAATAAGTAGCTATAATATTACTATAGCCTTATTAGGATTTAGACCTTTATATGGCTTTAAACTTATAATATTAAATACATTATATAGGCGCATATTATCTAAAAGCTTTAAATAGTAGGCTAGTTTATATGCACCTACTTTCTCTAAAACCTTAAAAGATTTTAAATACTTTATTATAAGCTTCTTACTTAGTTATTAAAGGTTAATATTCTTAGTTAATAAAAGCATATAGTTACTTAGTAAAAAACTTATTAAGCCTCTTTTCTTATTATAGTGCTTTATATATTATTCTTAAGTTATATATAGTAGCTGCTTAGTTGCCTTATATTATTATTATAATTCTTATACCCTTATATTTACTTATATGTTTATAATATCTAGTGCCTTTATAATATAGTCTGGGCCCCTTAGCTAATAACCTTATAATAACTCTACTAAAAAGTAGCTATAAGCTAAGTACTTACTAGTATTATAAGCATATTAAGCTAAGTATAAGTAGTTTTTCTAGTCTATTTACTCTTATACCCTAAATACTCTAAGGTAGTGCTTTAGAACTTAGTTAACCCTTTCTATTTAACTATTTATTTATAAATAGAAAGCAGTACTAAGTAGTTACTTAGTTATTAATAAGTAGTAAAAGGTTTTCTAAAAACTACTAATAAATATTATCCCTCTATCTAAGATAATCCCTTTTAGTATACTATAGTCCTTAAATATATATTTAAGTAAAATAGTAGTAAGGTTACTACTTATTATCCTTATAAATATAGCTATATATAGCGTGTATTTTAAGAATTAATTTATAATAATAAGAATTATATTATGCTCCTTTTTACTAGCTTATTTTATTAAGAAAAGGCTAGTAATAAAGTTTATAAAGAGCTCTTAAAAGGGTCTGCTAGGGATTAGTAGTATAGCTAACTTACTATATAGTTAGTATAACCTAGGCTTATTAACTTAATAGTTTAAGTATAAGCTTATATAGTTTTTTATATCTTTTTATAATCCTAGCTAGTAATACTATTTAGCTACTTTATAAATTATCTTACTTATATCTTAGTATCCTACTATAAGGTTATTATAAGTAAGTATTAAAATTTCTATATATATCCTTACTAGTATATATACCCTTATATTAAAATATAATAAACTATTTTTATTAATTACTTAGTACTTTTTAACTATTATATTACTATTACTAAGCAGTGCTATTTACATTTTATATAACAGATCTTGTTTTTATACTTTCTAAATTACTATTATAATAGGTTTACCTAGTAGCTCTTTAGTATATTTAATAGTACTTTATCTCTTAATTACTATTAGTCTTACTACTAGGTTACTATATACTTATATAAACTATATTTATAGATATATAGCTAGGGAGGTTTTCTTACTATAAGCTTACTCTAAACTCTTAAATACTATATTATTAAATAGGATTACTATTAATATACTACTTAAATATATAGCTCTTATACTACTTAAATTTATAGCTAGGGAGGTCTTCTTCCTACTAGCTTACTTTAAACTCTTAAATACTATATTATTAAATAGGGTTATTATTAATATACTACTTAAATATATAGCTCTTATACTGCTTAAATATATAGTTAAAAAGGTCTTCTTACTACTAACTTGCTTTAAACTCTTAAATACTATATTATTAAATAGGGTTACTATTAATATACTACTTAAATATATAGCTCTTATACTACTTTCTCTTTATATCTCTTATAGTAAGGCCTTTATACCTTAGAATACTATTATACATACTACCTTATTAGTGCTACTATTACTTTACTTCTTCTTTATAAACTTATTTAAGAATATTAGTAAGTATAATAACTATACCTTTACTATAGCTATTTTTAAGAAATAGTCTGGTTTTTAAGATAGTTTATTAGCTAGGTTTAACTCCCCTAGCCTATACTTAATTATAAAATCATATAAATAGAGTTTATTTAATACTATAACTTATTTACTAAAAAGCTTTAGTTTTATTACTAGGTATTTATAGTTTAAGTAATTAGTAATTACTTTTATTAAATACTATAAGTAAGCTAAGTAATGTCTTTATATATAAAAAGTTTTTATATAGCTAGTAGCTTAGTATTAAGTATTATATAGCAGAGTTTAAAACCTAATAACTTCTGTAATATATATATAACTAGGTGCTAATTACCTAGCACTAATATTACTAATACTATACTAATAATAAACGCTAAGGCATTTATTTTAACTTAAAAGGAGGCTATTAAATTAAAATAAACTAGGACTAGTACTTTTAAAAACTTTTGTTTTAGTATCTTAAATATGGCTTATATATTATAAGGTAGTTTAAAGGTCCCTTTAAACTCTCCTTTTAGAAGGTTTATGTTACGTGGTGGTATCGTCACGTTGTCGGTTGGAAGCAACCATAGAGCTGTTATTAACGTTATTATAAAAGGTTTATCAAACGCACTTATATATACTACTATTAAGTTATATAATTAAGTGTATTCTATAAAGTTATTATTATTATTATCCTGTCTTACTAGCTACATAGATAGCTCCTTTATATATGTATATAGATTACATGTCATGGGTTGTCCTATAATAAGTGCCTCCCCCTTAAAGATAACTATCCTAGTTATCCCATAGGGTTTAATTTAGCTAGTGGCAGAAAATAATAAAGAGAAATTAAACTATAGGCATTCTTTATTAGGTGCTAAGAATAAAAAATAATAAAGTAAAATAGCTAATCTATAATACTTATTTTCTTAAATATAAAAAACAATAAAACAAAAGAAAAACCTTCATAGACTAATTTATTCTTATAATATTAAAAGCAATATCCTTAAAAGTCTTTAACTAATTTATGCTATATATTTATAAATAATATAGCTTTATTTCCTATAAGCCCTAGATTTATTAGTTATTATCTTTTTATGCTATTATTCTCTTAAGGACTATTACTAGTAATTAGTCTTTTATTTAGCATTCTTAGATCCCTAGCCTTAATACTTAGTTTTAGTAAACCTTTAGCAGACTATCTTACTATTAGTATTATTTTATAGGCGGATCTTAAGACCTACTTAGTAATACTAGCACTAGTATTATAAGATAAAGATCCTCTTATAGTAACCTAAGCAGGTTTTAGCCTTATTAGTATAACTCCTCTTCTTAATATTATGCCTTTTAGTAAAGGAATCCTTAGAACTAGCTTGCTTAAGTTAGTTTTTTTACTTATATCTTATAGCTTTTTAATATTATATACTACTTCTTAAATAAACTAGTCTAAGGCTATTATATTAGCATTTAACTTATTAATAGCAGGGGTATAAGCATTAACTATCTTATTAACTTTACTAAGAAGGTCTTTAAGATTTCTAATCTAACTTTTATATTTTAGGTTTATATATATTATTTTAACTTTCTTTAAGATTATCTTTTTTATAGTAGTCTTACTTATTATATTATATTATATAGCTAGACCTTAAATTAAATTTTATTAATCTACTAGCTCCTTTTTTAAGGCAGTTATATTTTATTCCCTAGTTATTAATTCTTATGCCTAGTTTATTTATACCCTTATGTTCTAACTATATATAGATAGTAAATCCGCTTTTATAATTATAGTAAGGGCTTTAGTAATAAGCCTATTAATACTACCTAATATATTATAGTATTATACTATAAGGACTTTTTCCTTTAATAGCAGTTCTAACTATTAATCTCTAGAACTAGAAATATTACTAGCCTATTCTCTGTTAATATATATTCATGTACGCTAGGTAGCTAGAGCCACTAACTAGTTCATCAACTAACTTCTTAATATAGGAAAAACCCTAAGATAGGGGAGAAAACCCATATTCTTCCATATAGCTCCCGCTAAGCCTCTGATATAGAGTCTTTATTATTTCCAACTATTAGTATAAGATATCTGCCAGTTCCCCGGAACTACAGACAATAATAGAAGTGTAGTTATGCTTTATATAAAAGGTTAGTATATTAGTAAAAACCCCCTATAAGCACCTCCCCTCCTAGTCCGGCTCTTCCTTCTCTATCCTGTTATTTCCGTTGCCTCTGGTCCCTTTCTCAGCCTTGTCATTACATATCTGCCACGCCTTACTAAGCTCCTCCGCCAACCTATACTACTAAAGTCACCCAGTCAAAAGCACCCACTTTACGATATTTAGTGCTAGCTTCTTATTATTAAGCGCCGCCCTAAGTTCCCGCGGATCTCTTATTATAGGCACCGCCGGAATCAGTCTTAGATGGTTATATTCTAGGCATGATAAGATAAGGTGGTAGATATCCTTGTCTCCTCCCTAGTATTGGCATATTAGTAAAGTTACCTTGGGCACCTGTCTGTTATAGAGGAAGGCATTTAGCCCTATTTTTTCCGTTTGAAGCTGAACTAGGGCTGTAGATTCATGCTTAAGCAGGCTATTATGGAGCTTTACTATCTTTTTTGTGCTCTTAAAGTTAGGTTCCTTATTTGCTACTATTACTTTTGCCTGTTCTCTTCTTACCTAAGCCTTATGCCTCTGCCGGATCCACCGTTTTTCCCACTCCCTCTCTAATTCCTATCTGGCTATAAGGCTGCTAGGGAGGGGGGGGGGGGCATTAGGAAACGCCTTATAGCAATTACGTCGGCGGCCTCTTCCTTGGCGTCATAGCTGCAATGCTATTAAATTACAGGCCTGCTATATCTTCTTGCCTATGCTACTATCCTTAAGTCTTTAGTAGAATTATTGTTTAACGTAATTAAGGTACAGATCTACTAGCGGCACTACTGCTTCTGTCTCTAAGAGTGTTACTGGCGTCGCCTTATATGCCCCTGTAACCTGCCTTAAGCATTTATTTTGTTCCCTTATAAATGCCTTTGCTACCCCCTGTGCTACCCCTTCTAGCTTGCTGTGGGTGTAGTATATCCCAGCTCCATAGGCTATTATGCTTTGTATTACCTATATATAAAGGGATCTTGCACACTTTAGTTAGCATTCCCATGTAAACGCAGCTAGTGCCGTAAGCGCTAATTTCTGCCGTGACAATTTAGCATTTACCTTCTCTATATAGGTTAACCAATAAAGCTTCCAGTGAATCCAAACCCCTAGGAATCGCGCTAATTGTATCGGTTATATTATTGCTCTGCTAAGTCGGATCGTCGTTGTAATCGCCTGCCTCTTCCTTGTAAAGTGCATTAGCTTGCTCTTTCCTAGGTTAAACCTTAGCCTATACTCCTTTAACCACTCCTTATATATTCTCTAGGCTCTTTCTAGTCGTACTTTTATCTCCTCTGCCGTTTTTCTATATACTATAATGTTTATATCATCCAAGAACCCCAACGTTAATATTAATTCTGCCGCTGCTAGTCTTTAATATAGTGGTGTGATATAGAGCAGGAAGAGGATAGGAGACGCTAGCAACCCTTGCAAAACCCCTGTAGTAACTTGGATTTCCTTGGTAATACGTCTGTTAAACGCTAATTATGCTCTCCTTTCTAACGTAAAGCCCTGTGCCTATCTAGCCATCTACCTTAGCAGTCCTAACTCCTTTATAGTGCGGATTAATCGTTTATAGCTAATAGTGTCGAACGCCCTAGTAATATCCAGCTGCAGTAATAATACTATCCCCTAGTAATGCCACGCCGTTCTTATAACCTCTTTTAGCATGCTCAGTGCTATCTCCATTAATCTGCCAGCCCTGTTGCCCATCTGTATGTCCGGCAGTATATAGCCTTTCTTTACTGCAATAGTAATCCTCCTTATAATAGCTCCCTTAATCACTTTGCCTATTGTATTTAACAGCGATATCGGCCTCTACCCCCCCGGTCTGCCTAACTCCTTAGGGGACTTCCTAGGTTTGCGTAAAACTACTACCTTTACTCGTCAGAAGGAGGCCGGATGATATCCCAAGCCATAGCAAGCATTTGCAAGGCGTGTTAAACACGATATTAGGGCCGCTCTGCATAGCTTAAGGAAACCCGTTGGTAGCTTGTCCGGTCCTGGGGCTTTCTAACTTGCCGTATTCTTTATAACCTCTTTAATTTCCTCCTCTGTAAACACAGGAACTGCCTGATTATTGTCACAGTATCTTATCCCCTCCTCTGCCTCCGGACCTAAAGCCCTAGCTGCGGATGGAGGGAAGAACCTCTTTGCAAATGCCCTTGCCTTGCCCTTGTGTGTAACCTTTACTATCTCCTCCCTGCTATTGTCTCCTAGCCGGGTTAGTAGTAGGACCTGTTGCCTTTTAAGAGGAAGTCCACTCTGTAGCTGGGCCTAACGCTCTAGGGTCTAAAGACTCCCTTTAGACCTGGATAACTTGCTAACTACCTATTGCCAGCTACTTCTCTTCTCCTCTAAGATAACATAATTCTGTTTTTTTATAGCTTCTGTCAAGGCCTGCCATGCTTCCTGTGTTTATTGTTACTGCCACTGCCTATTAGCACGTCTTGCCTCTGCTGTCGTGTCCCTTACCCTTTTATTCTACTAAGGCTGTGGTTTGCTGCGCCCTTAAGGTCGCTTGGGTGCTGCTATATTAGCTATCTCTGTGAGCTGTTAGGTAAGCCACTGTGCATAGTTATTGATTTCTTGCTAGTTGCACAGCGGAAGCTCTAACCCCTTCTTTCTAAGCCTATTTAAAGCCTCTGCTATAATAAGGTTCTTATCCGCTGTTCTCCAACCCCGGACTAACCCTGGGCTGTTGCTTAATTCCTTGTTTGTCCTAATGCTAATAAGCTGGGGCATATGGTCAGATCCGGCGATTTCTACTAGCCCGATAAATTCGATACTAACATCGTGGGTGGTCCACGCATGGTTAATAGTGCTGTCCCTGCTGCCATGTTCTCTCCTTATTACTTCCCTAAACAGCGTAGCTAGGCCGAGTTGCCACCTTATTATGAATTCTAACATCTTATTGTGCCCCGGAGATATTCGGCCGAATCTGTCCTATAAGGGGTAATGTTGGTTAAAGTCCCCTATAAACACACTCTGGCCCTTTGCCTAGGTATTGGCAAAGTATTGTAAAGGCGTCTGCCACCCCCTTTCGTAAGCCGGGGAATATATATTGTACACCTTTACTTTATATAGCTTGACACTATACTAATCCTCCCCCCTCCCTATAGTCTAAAGCCCTGCCTCGACCTTCTGGTGTATATAAATCGCTGTTCTTCCACTGTATATTACTAACATATAGTGCCCCCGAGATAGATTCGGCAGTATACTATTATAGCCTCTTAGTTCCTAGATAGCTATTACCTTAGGGCTAACGTTATGCCCTAACGCCAGATATACTAGATTGCTTTTCTTCTGTGTATTCTAGTATATAACCTTAATTATGTACTCTATTGTGTGCTTTAGAGCACCCTGGTTAGGCTGGCTCTGGTATTGTTCTGCTCTCTTATTAGTTGTAGGAAGGCTAGCATTATGCCTTCCTCTGCCGGTCTCTGCTGTCCTAATCATAGTTTGTATGTTTATCTTGTAAAAAGGCCCCTTAGTTATATGCTCCTTTCTCTTAGCTACCTTTCCGTTAATCCCCTGGTCTCTTCTCTATAATAACCCTTGCTTATAGTAGCTGTCACGGCCTCTGACTAATGGTTGCGGAAGAATAGCGGCCTTATGGCGTAAGCCTCCCGGGCCTGTTGCTACCTATTATTGCTTACTGAGCATAGCCGAGACTATGCTGGATGTGCCCCTGCGTAATTTAGGCATCTCTCCCGTACCTTACCTGTTAATGTTGGGCAAGTCCTTTCTCCCTTAGGGTGTTTTTTAGTAGCATACCTGCTGCATCTTGCTTCCTCCTTGTAGTGCCTGGCAATGTGTCTAATCTTATAGTAATTATAATATTACTTTAGGTGGACTATTTTATTGTATAGCTTAGCGTCAAAAATCTCTGCTTAGTATACTATTCCCCTATGGCATAGGCGGTTTGCTGCCTTAGTGCCCTTAACGCTAACCACTAGTGGTGCCCTCGTTGCTGTTCCCTTTGGCTTCTGCACTGTTATCTTCGCCATATTTAGACCATTCTCTTTTTCAATGTTTTTCCTTATATCCTTAATCGCAACGTGGTTTGTTAATTGTGTTAGGAATCCCTTAATAATCACACTAAACATCTTTCTGTTTACTTCCGCCATAGGTCCAAAGGCAACTCTCACCTAGGCCGTATTTTCCTTCTATTTCCTCCCTGCCTTAGTAAACGTAATAACTATATCTCTACTCTACAGCCTGCGTGCTGCTATTACCTCCTCTACGCTAATAGCGCTGTTTACTGCCTTTACAATCTCTCCTGGCAATCTGTTCCTAACTGCCTTGCTAATAGTGTTTTCCTTTACTATTGCTTTCTGGTGATAGCGGGCTGGTATTGCCATACCCTCTGTTTGGGCTAAAGGTATTATTATATTCTGCCCTGTAACTCCGCAAGCTATAATAGTCACCTAAGTCCCCCTAACTATTGATCTATTCCTAGGGACAGCCTCTATTGCCTCCTTAACCGCCTTCTTAACTATGGTTTTAACTTTACTATTAACCGCTTCTATAATCAATGCCTATAGATCTCCCGTGCTAGTCTTTGCTTAGGCTATCTCCCCTCCTATATTTATAGCAACTTACGTAAAGGTCCTAATAAAAGCCTATACTTTTGTTATTTCTACCTCTAGGATAACTTTTATTATTAACTCCTTTAGTGATTTTATTTCATTTTTTAGTTTTTCCTGTACTACTATTACTCTAGGATTCTCTCCTTAATATTGCATTTCTTCCTAAGTAGTACCTTGTCCTTTGTTAGTTGCGGATCCACGCGAAAATTCGTTAATTATCACACCCCTTGCGCCGCTTACTCCCCTTGCGCAATGCGCCATTACTAGGGGGGGTATTCGACGATGAGGAATCCGATTCCGTGCTTCTTTTTCGTTTTAGGCGTGATACCGCGTCGTTATTCTCTGTTAATAAAACTTATAGTAGCCTGTTTAATACGGATTTTAATATTATAAATAACAGGCGTGTTAGCTAAGCGTTTACCCTTATGGTATTTATTAGCTAGGATAGAGTTATTTATTCTAAAGATCTAGCATAGGATATTAATCTATAGTGGGTATATTATATCTATCTTTATTATAAAGACTATATTCTTATTAATTTTAGCTCCCTAGGTTATAAAATCTTTAGAATATATATAAATTACTTCTTTAGTAGTCTAAATGCTATTACTAGCCTAGTATTACTACATCTTAAATAACTTTAATTTAGTTACTTTCTTTAAGAACTAATAGCATTCTCTAGTAGATTTAAAATAACTAACTAATAAGGTAAAATTAAGCTTTCTTAGTCTGCTTAAAATAGTATAAGTACTTATAAATTTTACTCTAGGCCTTATATAGCTAGAAGAGGTTCTGTTTCCTTAATATACTATTAAGCTAATAAATTTAATATTAAAGTCCCTGTTTTTATTATATAAATTGGCTTCTTATATTATATTACCCATATTAAATAAAGTATTTAGTATAGTTACTACCTTATATTCCTAATAATACTCTTCTAGGGTAGTTATATTTAGATAATAGTTATTAAATTCTTATAATAAGTTTAAGGTAATATATAGTAATATAAGAGAAATTGTTTAGGAGGTAAAAGAAAAAGTTTAAAATAAGCAGTGTTTAGTAAGTAATAAGCAAGAGGTTATAATCATATAAATAAAAAATAATAATAGAAGTCCGTTAATATACGAAAATAATAATAAAAGGTTAAAAGGAAAAAATAACTTAAAGTATACTATGATTAAAAGCAAGAAAAGAAGGTTAAAAAAGAAGAAAAAACAGGAAATTCTAGCATGTTAGAAGGTGTAAATAAGGGGTTAAGTGAAAAGTAAAGTGAAATTATAGGTAGTATTATAAGGAAAATGGGTTATGTGTTTCTAGCTATAGTAATTACATAGGGTCCTATAAAATATTAAATTCTGCTAACCTTAAGACATTATTAGCACTCCTGCCTTATAAGCCCCTTCTTCTTATACTCCTTATCCTAGTTAATTAAATACTCCTTTAGATATTTATTTATTAACTTTAATGTATTTACCTTTATCTTGCTTTTATTAATCTACTAGTTATTTTTAGTAGTATATCCTTTTTATCTTATAAGGTAAGCTATTTTAGGGCTTTATCCCTTAGTATAGTAGATTTTTACTTTATATAAGATAATCTGCTTAATCTCCTAGTAATTAGCTTTACTACTCCCTTTTAGATTAATTAGTAAAGAGAGTGTTTCCTTCTTGCTAAAAGGGTCTTTACCTTAGTATAGTTTCTATATATATATAATTAATACTACTGGATATACCCTTAAGGTTAATAGAAATTTAAGTTAGTATAATAAAGGATTTACCTTTTTAAGAACCTTATATAGTCTTACTCTTTATAATAACTATTTCTTCTTTAGCTTTTCTAGAAGCTAGTATCCTTTATATAGTTATAAGTACACTATATCTTTAATATTAATGTCCACTAGGTTATATTAGGAATTATATTTAATTTTAAATAGTATGGCAGTAGTAGTTATTATAAGTTAAGCCTCTCTTTAATAAAGCTTATAAAGTACCTTTAAGTCCTTTTTCCCTAGCTATAAGTTAGAAATTACTTACTTTAAAAGAAGGTTAATAAGGTCTAGTAGTTTAAGCCTATATAATAACTTATTAGGCAACTAGTTAATTACTATAGCCACTGTATTATTAAGATAGTGCTATAATACTAAAAGGATTAATACCTATAGTACTATTAGATTTATTACAGTATAATAGTAAATAGTTATTATTACTATCTAATTCTTCTATTTAGCTGCTTTATTTATCTAAGGGTAATAGGTAGTTACTATTAGAAATTTAACTCCTAGCTTAGTAAATTATTATTTATGTACGCTAGGTAGCTAGAGCCACTAACTAGTTCATCAACTAATTTCTTAATATAGGAAAAACCCTAAGATAGGGGAGAAAACCCATATTCTTCTATATAGCTCCCGCTAAGCCTCTAATATAAAGTCTTTATTGTTTTTAACCATTAGTATAAGATATCTGCTAGTTCCCCTAGAACTGCAGATAATAACAGAAGTGTGGTTGTGCTTTATATAAAAGGTTAGTATATTAGTAAAAAACCCCTTATAAGCACCTCCCCTTTTAATCCAGCTCTTCCTTCTTTATTCTATTGTTTCTGTTACCTCTAGTCCTATTCTTAGCCTTAATATTATAAATCTACCATGCCTTATAAAGCTCCTTTACTAACCTGTACTGCTAAAGTCGCCCAGTTAAGAGCACCTACTTTATAATATTTAGTGCCAGCTTCTTATTATTAAGCGCCACTCTAAGTTCCTACAGGTCTTTTATTATTAGCACTACTAGGATTAGTCTTAGATAGTTATATTCTAGGCATAACAGAATAAGGTAGTAAATATCCTTATCTCCTCCCTAGTATTAACATATTAGTGATGTTACCTTGGGCACCTGTTTATTATAAAGAAAGGCATTTAGCCCTATTTTTTCCGTTTAAAGCTGTACTAAGGCTACAGATTTATGCTTTAGCAGACTATTATAAATCCTTGCTATCTTTTTTATACTTTTAAAGTTAGGTTCCTTATCTGCTGCTATTGCTTTTGCCCATCCTCTTCTTACTTAAGCCTTATGCCTCTGTTATATCCACTGTTTTTCCCACTCCCTCTTTAATTCCTATCTAGCTATAAGGCTGCCAGGGAGGGGGGGGGGGGCATTAGGAAACGCCTTATAGTGATTATGTCAGCGGCCCCTTCCTTAGCATTATAGCTGTAATGCTATTAAATTATAAGCCTGCTATATTTTCTTGCCTATACTACTATCCTTAAGTCTTTAATAAAATTATTATTTAATGTAATTAAGGTATAGATCTACTAGCAGTACTACTACTTCTGTCTCTAAGAGTATTACTAGCATTGCCTTATATGCCCCTATAACCCGCCTTAAGCATTTGTTTTATTCTCTTATAAATGCCTTTACTACCCCCTGTGCTACCCCTTCTAGCTTACTACAGGTGTAGTATATCCTAGCTTTATAGGCTATTATGCTTCTTATTACCTGTATATAAAGGGATCTTGTATACTCTAGTTAGCATCCCTATGTAAACACAGCTAGTGCTGTAAGTACTAACTTCTACTGTAATAATTTAGTATTTACCTTCTCTATATAGTTTAACTAATAAAGCTTCTAGTGAATCTAAACCCCTAGGAATTGCGCTAATTATATTGGTTATATTGTTACTCTTTTAAGTTAGATTATCGTTATAATCGCCTGCCTCTTCCTTATAAAGTGCATTAGCTTGCTCTTCCCTAGGTTAAACCTTAGCCTATACTCCTTTAACCACTCCTTATATATTCTCTAGGCTCTTTCTAGTTATACTTTTATCTCCTCTGCTGTTTTTCTATATATTATAATGTTTATATTATCTAAAAACCCTAATATTAATGTTAATTCCGCTTCCGCTAGTCTTTAATATAGTAGCATAATATAGAGCAGGAAGAGGATAGGAAACACTAGCGACCCTTATAGAACCCCTATAGTAACTTGGATTTCCTTAGTAATATGTCCGTTAAACGCTAATTATGCTCTCCTTTTTAATGTAAAGCCCTATGCCTATCTGGCTATCTACCCTAGTAGTTCTAACTCCTTTATAGTGCAGATTAATTGTTTATAGCTAATAGTGTTAAACACCCTAGTAATATCCAGCTATAGTAATAATGCTATCCTCTAGTAATGCCATACTGTCCTTATAACCTCTTTTAGCATGCTTAGTACTACCTCTATTAATCTGCCAGCCTTATTGCCTATTTATATGTCTAGTAGTATATAGCCTTCCTTTGCTATAATAGTAATCCTCCTTATAATAGCTCCCTTAATTACTTTTCTTATTATGTTTAATAGTAATATTAGCCTTTATCCTCCTGGTCTGCCTAACTCCTTAGGGGTCTTCCTAGGTTTACATAAAACTACTACCTTTGCTTGCCAGAAGGTAGCCGGATGGTATTCTAAACCATAGTATGTATTAGCTAGACATATTAAATATAATATTAGGGCTGCTTTGCATAGCTTAAGGAAACCTATTAGCAGCTTGTCCGGCCCTAGGGCTTTCTAACTTGCTATATTCTTTATAACTTCTTTAATTTCCTCCTCTATAAACACGGGAGCTACTTAATTATTGCTACAGTATCTTATTTCCGCCTTTATCTCTAGACCTAAAGCCCTAGCTACGGATAAAGGAAAGAACCTCTCTATAAATACCTTTGCCTTACCCTTATATATAACCTCTACTGTCTCCTCCTTGCTATTATTTCCTGGCTAAGTTAGTAGTAGGACCTGTTATATCTTAAGAGGAAGTCTACTCTATAGCTAGGCCTAGCGCTCTAGGGTCTAGAGGCTCCCTTTAGACCTAAATAACTTACTAACTGCCTATTACTAACTACTTCTCTTCTCCTTTAAGATTATATAATCCTGTTTTCCTATAGCTTCTTTTAAGGCCTGCTATAATTCCTATGTCCGTTAATACTACTACTGCCTATTAGCATATCTTGCCTTTATTATTACATTCTTTACCCTTTTATTCCACTAAGGCTATAGTTTGCTATACTCTTAAGGTCGTTTAGGTGCTGCTATATTAGCTATCTCTGTAAGTTACTAGGTAAGCTATTTTACATAGTTATTGATTTCCTATTAGTTGCTTAGTAGGAGCTTTAACCCCTCCTTTCCAAGCCTGTTTAAAGCCTCTGCTATAATAAGGTTTTTATCTACTGTCCTCTAACCCTAGACTAACCCTAGGCTGTTGCTTAATTCCTTACTTGTCCTAATACTAATAAGCTAAGGTATATGGTTAGATCTAGCGATTTTTACTAGCCTAATAAATTTAATACTAACGTTATAAGTGGTCCATGTATGGTTAATAGTACTATCCCTACTGCTATGTTCTCTCTTTATTACTTCCCTAAACAGCATAACTAGGCCGAGTTGCTATCTTATTATAAATTCCAATATCTTATTATGCTCTTAAGAGGTTTAGCTGAATCTATTCTATAAGGGGTGGTATTAGTTAAAGTCCTCTATAAACACACTCCAGCCCTTTACCTAGGTATTAGTAAAGTATTATAAAGGCGTCTGCTACTCCCTTTTATAAGCTAGGGAGTAGATATTATATACCTTTACTTTATATAGTTTAATACTATATTAATCCTTTTCCCTCTCTATAGTCTAAAGTCCTGTCTTAACCTTTTAATATATATTAATTGCTATTTTTTTGCTATATATTACTAATATATAGTGCTTTTAAGATAGATTTAGCGGTATACTATTATAACCTCCTAGTTCCTAGATAGCTATTACCTTAGGGCTAACATCATGCCCTAACGCTAAATATACTAGATTGCTTTTCTTCTGTGTATTCTAGTATATAACCTTAATTATATACTCTATTATGTGCTTTAAAGCTCCCTGGTTAGGCTGGCTCTAGTATTATTTTGTCCTCTTATTAGTTATAGAAAGGCTAGCATTATGCCTTTCTTTACTAGTCTCTGTCGTTCTAATTATAGCTTATAGATTTATCTTATAAAAGGGCCCCTTAGTTATATACTCCTTCCTTTTAGCTGCCTCTTTGTTAGTCCCCTAGTCTCTTCTCTATAATAACCCTTACCTATAGCAGCCGTTGCAACCTCTGGCTAATAGCCGCAGAAGAACAGCAGCCTTATGGCATAAGCCTCCCTAGCCTATTACTATTTATTATTACTTACTAAGCATAGCTAAGACCATACTAGGTGTACCCCTGTATAATTTAGGCATCTCTCCTATACCTTGCCTATTAATATTAGGTAAGTTCTCTTTCTCTTAGGGTGTTTTCTAGTAATATACCTGCCGTATCTTGCTTCCTCCTTATAGTACCTAGTAATATGCCTAATCTTATAGTAGTTATAATATTACTTTAGGTAGATTATCTTATTATATAGCTTAGCATTAAAAATCTCTGCTTAGTATATTATTCCCCTATAGCATAGGCGGTTTGCTACCTTAGTGCCCTTAACACTAACCACTAGTAGTGCCCTTATTACTAATCCCTTTAGCTTCTATACTGTTATCTTTACTGTATTTAAACCATTCTCCTTTTTAATGTTCTTCCTTATATCCTTAATTATAATATGGTTTATTAATTATATTAGGAATCCCTTAATAATTACACTAAATATCTTCTTATTTACTTCTGCCTTAAATCTAAAGGTAACTCTTACCTAGGCCGTGTTTTCCTTTTATTTTCTCCCTACTTTAGTAAATATAATAACTATGTCTCTACTCTATAGTTAGCATGCTATAACTGCCTCCTTTATACTAATAGCGCTGTTTACTGCCTTTATAATCTCCCCTAGCAATCTGTTCCTAACTACCTTACTAATAGTATTTCCTTTTACTATTACTTCCTAGTAATAGCAGGCTAGTATCGCTATACCCTCTGTTTAGGCTAGAGGGATTGTCATTTTCTGCCCTATAACTCTACAAGCTATAATAATTACTTAAGTCCCCCTAACCACTGATTTAGTCCTAAGAATAGCCTTTATTACCTCCTTAACCGCCTTCTTAACTATAGTTTCTACCTTATTATTAACTGCCTTTATAATTAAAGCCTGTAAGCCTCCTATACTAGTTCTTATTTAGGCTATTTCCCTTTCTATATTTATAGTAATTTATATAATAGTTTTAATAAAAGCTTATACTTTTATTATTTCTGCCTTTAGGATAACTTTTATTATTAATTCCTTTAGTAATTTTATTTTATTCTTTAGTTTTTCTTATACTACTATTACTCTAGGATTCTCTCCTTAAGGCTATATTTCTTCCTAGGTAGCGCCTTATCCTTTATTAGTTACAGATCCATATAAAAATTTATTAATTATTATGCCCCTTATGCTGCTTACTCTCCTTATATAATATGCTATTGCTAGGGGGGGTAATTAATAATAAGGAATCTAATTCCGTGCTTCTTTTCCGTTTTAGGCGTAATACCGCGTTGTATCCGCGGTGTTTTTCAAAATCCATCTAGCTTAGTAAATATTACTTACTAAACCTTAGAAATGAATTTAAGGTCCCTATTACTAACTATTTACCTTAGTAGTCCTTAGTCTATAATATACAGAGCTTAAAAAAGCAGTTCTACCTATATAAATACTAAATATATTATATTTCCTAGAATTAAGAGAGTTATCTTGCTAAATAAACAGTTTACTAGGCAAAGGGAATTATACTTTAAGTATCCTTTTATAGCCTATATAATATTTACTAAGTCCACCTCTGGCATATTAGTAATAAAGTCCAGAGAAATCATATAAAATAGCATTAGTTTTAACTATAAAAGTCTTATTTCTCTAGTTACTTTATTCCTTAAGATAGAGTTTTCCTAGTAAGTTATATAATATACTATATACTCCTAGATTTACTTAAATATCTTTAGGAAATAAACACTATATAGACCTTTTATTATTTTGCTAATTCTAAAGTAGTAATAGTTATTATATATAGTTCTTAATATAGTTTTAATATAGCTGCTTAGAATATATAGTTATTTAAGCCTTTCTCTATTCTTATAATAGAGTAGGCCCTTATTTATAAGGTCCTAGCTATAAAGTAGAATTTGTAGTTAGTTCTATCCTTACTTTAGCTACTTTTACTAAAAATCCTTAATACTCTTAATTATTTAATAATATTATAGGTTAAATTTATACCCTGCTAATATCTTCTTTTTTAATAAGTTATCTATTATAGCTACTACCTAATAATTCTAATAAAAGTATATATAGGTATTTAATTTATTATATATACTATAGTTTATAGCCTTATAATAGCTAATCTTTACTAGAAGTTATAATAAGGCATTAGGTATAATATTAAGAACTCCTAGTATATAGGTTACTTATAATTTAAACTATAATAAATAATTTGCTACCTTAGCTAATTTTAAGTTAGCCTTATTAAGGTCTATTATAGCTAAAGAGGTGTATCTAATAATTTCTTTAGTAGGTATATAGTTAGTTAGGATATTAACTAGATAACAGTTAGATTAAGCTATTTTTTATAGTTTTTGTATTACTTAAGCAATTATAGCTACCTCTGCCTTAGTTAATTTATACTACTTCTTAGCTATAAATATTAAATAAAAGAGAAAAAGGATTAAGTAAAGTTTTATAGCTATAATATCCTTACTAAGTATGCTTTTTTTATTCTACTCCTTATATAATTAGAAAGTATATAAACTAAAACCTTTCTTATAAGTATTAATCTTAAAAAATAATAATTACTTTAAATTATAGTACTATAGTAGTATTTTCTTAGAAAGTATAGTTTTTAGTGCTTTAAAGGCTGCTTTCTTATCTTTTATAGGAATAAAGGATTTTTCTTATGCCTTTTTCTTATATACCTGCTTTAAAGCTCCTATTAGTAACTTATTATATTTATAAAGTTTATACATAAGTACTTTTTTTTAGGTTCATAGTAGTTAGATCTATAAGTTAAACTAAGGGATTTTTGCTTTTAGGAATCCTACTATACTAATAAAGGTTTCTAAGGTTAATAAGTTATAAGGAATTTCTATCTATTAAAATGACTTAATCCTATTATTTATATTAATAATTCTATTAGTATTAACTATAAATTTAAGAAATTAGATTAAATAATATCTAATAAAAGACTTAGTTACTATAATATATACCTTATTTTCCTTTAGGACTTTTAAGACTATCTTAATGTACTTAAGATAATCCTTAAGGATATTAAAAAAGACAATAATATTATTAATATAAACATAAATAAAACTTTAGTATAATTAGAAAATACAATTTATAAATTATTATATAAAAGCTGGTAAATTCTTATACCCTATTAATATAACTTGTAATGCTTCTAGCCCTCTTTTAAAGATTACTACTATATAATTCTAGTGTTTCTCTTTTACTAGAAACTAATAGAAAAAGCTAGTTATATTAAAAATTAATTTCCAATCTTTACTATAAGTATTTTATATAATATTGCCTTAGTCTGGTAATAAATACATATCTAGTATAGTAATATTATTAAGAGGCCTGGTATTTATAATAACTTAACCTTTTTTTATCTTTTCTATATCTCTTTAAATAAAAAAACTAGGGTAGGCTATAGGTACTGGCTTTATTAACTAAAATATCCTACCTACTAGGTATATAGCATTATAAACTTTAGTAAATTTCTTCTAGTCTCTATGCTTAAAAGGGTACTTCCTTACTAGCTTAACCTAATTCTACTAGCTATTAATAAAGTTAACTCTTATCTTATTTTCTTTTAGTATTAATACTACTCCTCTGTTATAGTAAATATTATACTTATTAGTTAAATCCTATAACTTAGTAGCTACTTCTGAGTTAATATTAGTAATTTATACTCTAAACTTGTTTTTAATAAAAGGTATATCCTTTAGGTAAGATACTTTATATAATAAAATACCTCTATTAATAACTTTAAAATCCAGGTTATTATTAAATTTTTCTAGACTCTCTTTTATCTTTTCTATCTTAATATCTTTACTAAAAAATACTATATACTAGTAGACATCTAAAATAATAAAGTTTAAATTAAGGCTTATAGCTGCCTTAAGTTAACCTACCTTACTATTCTGCTTAATCTATATAGCTTTATTAGAGTTATTTACTGCTAGTATTCTTTTCTTATCTTTCTAGTTAAGAATATTATTAGGGAAGACAGAATTAGATAATATAATATACTAAATACTAGTCTTCTCTCTACTAAGAAGATCTTTCTATATTACTAGTACCTAGTATATTAAATTTAGTAAAATTATAACATTATATACTACTATTACCTATTAAGCTAGTATATAGTAAGCGTCTTAAAACATCCGTCTTAGTACTATTATATTATATACTAACCTAAAAACTAACCTTAAATTAATAAAATTAATTTTTACTCTAAAGCTATAAAGGAAACTTATACTAATTAATAATTTTAGTCCTAGATTTAGTATAATATCTATAGTTACTATACAGTAACCTTAAATGTTTTTTCCTCTTATAATTCCTAAAATATAAAAGTTAAAAGTAGCCCTTTTTATAATAATAAAGGCTAAAGCTATTTCTATTACTAGTTTTAGGTCTTACTTCTCCTACTTTATATTTATTCTATATTACTAGAGCTACTACTTATTAGCTAGAATTAATAATGTTTTAGTATTTATATAGATTATATAGTTAGGTCCCTTATTATAGAATTAAATTAGCATTTTAAAGAAGATATTTATCTACTTCTTTCCTTTAATATTAATCTCCTATAGTTTAAATACTACCTTAATTACCTAGTCTTCTTATAGACCTTCTGTTAAAATTAGCTTATTTACACTCTAAGTCGCTATATCTTATATAATATTAACTCTAGTTATAAAAGCTTTAATAATTTCTTTCTCTTCCTTAGGCTCTTCTTACTTTCTTTTATTAAAATCCTTAATTTTACTAGTCTTTATAGTTAAAGAGGTAGGATTCTCCTAGTCTAAGTCTTTTTTCTTTACTATATAAAAAGCGCTAATAAAATTAAATTTAACCTCTTTATTATTAAAGTTATAGTTAAACGTTAGGTATACCTTACTACCTTTTATAGTAAAGTACATATTTATAAAGTTAGACTTATTATATTTATTATCCTTTAATAGACTTCCTTCTCTAGCTAAATAATATTTAGAATTTACCAAATACTACTCTTATTTTCTAGTATTAGGATTATTATTTAAAACTATAACTTTATAAGGTTTCTAGTTTAAATGCTCTTATTACCTAAATTATCTTAACTAAAATTAATTTCCTTAGTAAGGGTTTTATTACTTTTTAGATTAATTCCCTCCTTAATCTTCCTTTTCTAAGAATCTTTCTTTTCCTTTATTATCTTTTTAAGGTTTATTTTCTTAGCTATAAGCCTTACTTTCCTTAGTTTAAAAGTCTGCTTTCTTCTTTATAAGGTTCTCTTTTCTAACTTCTAGTTAGTATAGTCTGTTATTATTATACTACTAAGACCTTTAAGGTTAATTTTAGTCCTATTATAGTTTATTTTAATAAACCTATTCCTAGTATAAAACTAGTAGTCTTTTTTAGTCTTCTTAATTATAATCCCTTAGGCTACTTAATCTCTCTTTAATATATATATAATAGGGATATTATTATTAAAAGTTATATTATTAAAAATAGTCTCTTCTCCTTTAGTTATAGTTCTTATAATAGTAATTCTAATAGGCCTTTACTCTTTTACCCTTAGATTTATTTAAGTCTAAGGATTTATTATTATAAAAATAGGCTTTTATTATTCCTTTAGTCTTTTCCTAGTAATAGGACTTTTATTACTCCTTTATTTCTTAATATAAATTACAGCATTTTCTATTTACTATATTAAGGTATTGAGGAGAAGAGAAGCTGTTGGCGACAGGCAGTTAGCGAGTTTTCTAGGTCAAAAGGGAGCCTCTGGACCCTGGAGCGCTAGGCCTGGCTATAGAGTGGACTTTCTCCTAAGATATAGCAGGTCCTACTATTAACTTAGCTAGGGGATAATAACAGGGAGGAGATAGTAAAGGTTATATATAAGGGTAAGGTAAAGGTATTTATAAAGAGGTTTTTTCCTTTATTTATAGCTAGGGCTTTAGGTTTAGAAATAAAGGTAGAGATAAGATATTATAGTAATAATTAAGTAGTTTTTATATTTATAGAAAAGGAAATTAAAGAAGTTATAAAGAATATAATAAGTTAGAAAGCCTTAAGGCTAAATAAGCTACTAGTAGGTTTTTTAAAGCTATATAAAACAGCCCTAATATTATATTTAATATGCCTTATAAATATATACTATAGTTTAAAATACTATCTAGCCTTTTTCTAGTAAGTAAAGGTAGTAGTTTTATATAAACCTAGGAAAACCCTTAAGAAGTTAGGTAAACTAAGGGGGTAGAGGCTAATATTACTATTAAATATACTAGGAAAAGTAATTAAAAGAGCTATTATAAGGAGAATTACTACTATAGTAAAGAAAAACTATATACTATTAAATATATAAATATATAAATAAGTAATAAGGCTAGTAGATTAATAAAGGTAGTACTAAGTATATTAAAAAGGGTTATAAAAATAGTATAGTATTACTAGGGAATAGTATTATTATTATAGCTAGATATTACTAGGGCGTTTAATACTATTAGCTATAAATAGCTAATCTATGCTATAAAGGAGTTAGGACTACTAGGGTAAATAGCTAGATAAGCATAGGGCTTTATATTAAAAAAAAGAGTATAATTAGTATTTAATAGGTATATTACTAAGAAAATCTAAGTTAATATAGGGGTTTTATAAGGGTTACTAGCATTTCTTATTCTCTTTCTGCTTTATATTATACTACTATATTAAAAACTAGTAGTAGTAGAATTAACTTTAATATTAAGGTTTTTAGATAATATAAATATTATAGTATATAGAAAAATAATAAAGGAGACTAAAGTATAACTAGAAAAAGCCTAAAGAATATATAAGGAGTAGTTAAAAAAGTATAAGCTAAGGTTTAACTTAAGAAAGAATAAGCTAATATACTTTATAAGAAAGAGGTAGGTAATTATAATAATAATTTAACTTAAAAGAATAATACTATAACTAATATAATTAGTATAATTCCTAGGGGTTTGGATTTACTAAAAGCTTTATTAGTTAACTTATATAGAGAAGGTAAATACTAAATTATTATAGTAGATGTTAGTACTTATAGTACTAGCTGTATTTACATAGGGATGCTGACTAAAGTATGTAAGATCCCTTTATATATAAGTAATAAAAAGTATAATAGCCTATAAAGCCGGGATATACTATACCTATAGTAAGTTAAAAAGAGTAGTATAAGGGGTAGTAAAGGCATTTATAAGGGAATAGAATAAATACTTAAGGCGGGTTATAAGGGCATATAAGGCAATACTAGTAATACTCTTAGAGATAAAAGCAGTAGTATTAATAGTAGACCTATACCTTAATTATATTAAGTAATAATTCTACTTAAGACTTAAGAATAGTAGTATAAGCATAAAGATATAATAGGTATGTAATTTAATAGTATTATAGCTATAATACTAAGGAAGAGGCTGCTAATATAATTACTATAAGATGTTTCCTAATACCTCCCCCTTTCTTTTTAATAGCCTTATAGCTAGATAGGAATTAGAGAAAGAGTAGGAAAAATAGTAGATATAGCAAAATAACAATTCGACTGCCGACGACGCGGTATCACGCCTAAAACGAAAAAGAAGCACGGAATCGGATTCCTTATTATTGAATACCCCCCCTAGCGATAGCGCATTGCGCAAGGGGAGTAAGCGGCGCGAGGGGTGCGATAATTAATGAATTTTCGCGTGGATCTGTGACTGATAAAGGATAAGGCACTACCTAGGAAGAAATGCAATATTAAGGAGAGAATCCTAGAGTAATAGCAGTGTAGAAAAAACTAAAGAATAAAATAAAATTATTAAAGAAGTTAATAATAAAAGTTATTCTAGAGGTAGAAATAATAGAAGTATAGGCTTCTATTAGGACCTTTACGCAAGTTGCTATAGATGTAGGAGGGGAGATAGCCTAAGTAAAGACTAGCACGGGAGATTTATAGGCGTTGATTATAGAAGCGGTTAACAGTAAAGTTAAAACTATGGTTAAGAAGGCGGTTAAGGAGGCGATAGAGGCTGTCCTTAGGATTAGATTGATGGTTAGGGGGACTTAGGCAACTATTGTAGCTTGCGGAGTCATAGGGCAGAATATGACGATACCTTTAGCCTAAACGGAGGGTATAGCGATACTGGCCCGCTATTACTGGGAAGTAATGGTAAAGGGAAACACTATTAGCAAGGCAGTTAGGAATAGATTGCTAGGAGAGATTATAAAGGTAGTAAACAGTGCTATTGGTGTAGAGGAGGCAATAGCAGTATGCAGGCTGTAGAGTGGAGACACAGTTATTACGTTTACTGAGGCAGGGAGGAAATAGAAGGAAAACACGGCCTGGGTGAGAGTTGCCTTTGGACCTATGGCGGAAGTAAACAGGAAGATGTTCAGTGTGATTATTAAGGGATTCCTAACACGATTAACGAACCACGTTGCGATTAAGAATATAAGGAAAAACATTAAAAAGGAGAATGGTCTAAACATGGCGAAGATAATAGTGTGGAAGCCAAAGGGAACAGCGACGAGGGCACCACTGGTGGTTAGCGTTAAGGGCACTGAGGTAGCAAACCGCTTATGCTATGGGGGAATAGTATACTAAGCAGAGATTTTCGACGCTAAGCTATACAACGAGATGGTCTACCTAAAGCAATGTTATAATTACTATAAGATTGGACACATTACTAGGCACTGTAAGGAGGAAGCAAGATGCGGCAGGTGTGCTGCTGGAAAACACCCTAAGGGAGAGAGAACTTGCCTGATATTAACAGGCAAGGTACGGGAGAGATGCTTAAATTGCACAGGGGTATATTTAGTATGGTCTCGGCTATGCTTGGTGAGTAATAATAGGTAGTAATAGGCCTGGGAGGCTTATGCTATAAGGCTGCTGTTCTTCTGCGACTATTGGTTAGAGGCCGTGATAGCTACTACGGGTAAGGGTTATTATAGAGAAGAGACCAGGGGATTGACGGAAAGGTAGCTAAGAGGAAGGAGCATATAACTAAGGGGCCTTTCTACGAGATGAACATATGAACTACGATTAGGACGGCAGAGACTGGCAGAGGAAGGCACGATGCTGGCCTTCCTATAACTAACAAGAGAGCAGAACAATACTAGAGCCAGCCTAACCAGGGTGCTCCGAAGCACATAATAAAATACATAATTAAGGTTATGTACTGGAATATACAGAAGAAAAGCAATCTAGTACATCTGGCGTTGGGGCATGACGTTAGCCCTGAGGTGATAGCTATCTAGGAACCAGGAGGCTATAACAGTATACTACTGAATCTATCTCAGGGGCACTATACGTTAGTAATATATAGTGGAAGAATGGCGATTTATATATACTAGAAGGTCGAGGCAGGGCTTTGGACTATAGGGAGGGGGGAGGATTAGTGTAGTGTTAAGCTATGTGGAGTAGAGGTGTATAATATATATTCCCTGGCTTATGAAAGGGGGTGGCAGACGCCTCTACAATACTTTGCTGATACCCAGGCAAAGGGCTGGAGTGTGTTTGTGGGGGACTTCAACTAACATCACCCCTTGTGGGACAGATTTGGCCGAACATCTCCGGGGCATGATAAGATGTTAGAATTTATAATGAGGTGGTAACTCGGCCTAGCTACGCCGTTTAGGGAAGTAATAAGGAGAGAACATAGCAGCAGGGACAGCACTATTGACTATGCGTGGACCACCTACGACGTTAGTGTCGAATTTATTAGGCCAGTGGAAATCGCCGGATCTGACCATGTGCCCCAGCTTATTAGCATTAGGACAAACAAGGAATCAAGCAACAGCCCAGGGTTAGTCCGGGGTTAGAGGACAGCGGACGAGAACCTTATTATAGCAGAGGCTTTAAACAGGCTTGGAAAGAAGGGGTTGGAGCTTCTGCTGTGTAACTGGCAAGAAATTAATAACTATGCGCAGTGGCTTACCTAATAGCTTACGGAGATAGCCAATACAGTAGCACCCAAGCGACCTTAAGGGCGCAGCAAACCACAGCCTTAGTAGAATAAAAGGGTAAGGGACGCGATAGCAAAGGCAAGACATACTAATAGGCAGTAGCAGTAATAACGGATGCAGGAAGCATGGTAGGCCTTAACGGAAGCTACAAAAAAACAGGATCGTGTTATCTTAGAGGAGAAGAGAAGTAGCTAGCAACAGGCAGTTAGCGAGTTATCCAGGTCCAAAGGGAGTCTTTGGACCCTAGAGCGTTAGGCCCGGCTATGGAGTGGACTTTCTCCTGAAAGGCAACAGGTCCTACTACTAACCCGGCTAGGAGACGATGGCAGGGAGGAGATAGTGGAGGTTATACACGAGGGCAAGGCGAGGGTATTTGTAGAGAGGTTCTTCCCTCTATCTGTAGCTAGGGCTCTAGGTCCAGAGGCAGAGGAGGGGATAAGATACTGTGATGACGATTAGGTAGTTCCCGTGTTTACAGAGGAGGAAATTAAAGAGGTTATGAAGAATATAGCAAGTTAAAAAGCCTTAGGACCGGACAAGCTGCTAACGGGTTTCCTTAAGCTATGCAGAGCGGCCCTAATATCGTGTTTAACACGCCTTGCGAATGCTTGCTACGGCTTAGGATATTATCCGGCCTCCTTCCAACGAGCAAAGGTAGTAGTTCTACGCAAACCTGGGAAGTCCCCTAAGGAGTTAGGCAGACCGGGGGGGTAGAGGCCGATATCGCTGTTAAACACAATAGGCAAAGTGATTAAGGGAGCTATTATAAGGAGGATTACTATTACAGCAGAGGAAGGCTATATACTGCTAGACATGCAGATAGGCAACAGGGCTGGCAGATTAATGGAGATAGCACTGAGCACGCTAAAAGAGGTTGTAAGAACGGTATGGCATTACCGGGGGATAGCATTATTACTGTAGCTAGATATTACCGGGGCGTTTGATACCGTTAGCTATAAATGATTAATCTGTACTATAAAGGAGTTAGGACTGCTAGGGTAAATGGCCAGATAGGCACAGGGCTTTACGTTAGAAAGGAGAGCACAATTGGCGTTTGATGGATATATTACCAAGGAAATCCAAGTCACTGCAGGGGTTCTGCAAGGGTCGCCGGCGTCTTCTATCCTCTTCCTGCTTTATATCACGCCACTATATTGAAGACTAGCAGCGGCGGAATTAACGTTAATGTTAGGGTTCTTAGATGATATAAATATTATAGCATATAGAAAAACGGCAGAGAAGACAAAAGTATGACTAGAAAGAGCCTAGAGAATATGTAAGGAGTGGTTGAAGGAGTATGGGCTAAGGTTTAACCTAGGAAAGAGCGAGCTAATGTACTTTATAAGGAAGAGGCAGGCGATTATAATGACGATTTGACTTGGCAGAGCAACAATACAACCGACATAATTAGCGCGATTCCTAGGGGTTTAAATTCACTGGAAGCTTTGTTAGTTAACCCATATAGAGAAGGTGAATGCCAAATTATCACGGCAGAAATTAGCGCTTACGGCGCTAGCTGTGTTTACGTAGGGATGCTGACTAGAGTGTGCGAGATCCCTTTATACGCAGGTAATACGAAGCACGATAGCCTATAGAGCTGGGATATACCACACCCGCAGCGAGCTAGAAGGGGTAGTACAGGGGGTAGTAAAGGCATTTATAAGGGAACAGAATAAATGCTTAAGGCGGGTTACAGGGGCGTATAAGGCAACGCTAGTAATACTCTTAGAGACAGAAGCAGCAGTGCTGCTGGTGGATCTGTACCTTAATTACATTAAACGACGATTTTACTAAAGACTTAAGGATAGTAGCATAGGCGAGAAGATACGGCAGGCCTGTAATTTAATAGCATTGCAGCTATAACGCTGAGGAAGAGGCTGCCAACGTAATCGCTATGAGGCGTTTCCTGACTGCCCCCCCCCCCCTCCCTGGCAGCCTTATAGCTAGATAGGAATTAGAGAGGGAGTGGGAAAAACGGTGGATCCGGCAGAGGCATAAGGCTTGGGTAAGAAGAGGACAGGCAAAAGCAATAGCAGCAGACAAGGAACCTAACTTCAAGAGCATAAAAAAGATAGCAAAGCTCTATAATAGCCTGCTTAAGCATAAATTTACAGCCCTAGTTCAGCTTTAAACGGAAAAAATAGGGCTGAATGCCTTCCTTTACAATAGACAGGTGCCTAAGGTAACTTCACTAATATGCTAATGCTGGGGAGGAGATAAGGATATTTACTACCTTATCCTGTCATGCCTAGAATATAACCATTTAAGACCGATTCTAGCGGTGCCTGTAATAAGAGATCTGTGGGAACTTAGGGCGGCGCTTAATAACAAGAAGCTAGTACTAAATATTGTGAAGTGGGTGCTTTTGACTGGGCGACTTCAGCAGTATAGGTTAGCGGAGGAGCTTGGTAAGGCGTGGCAGATATGTAATAATAAGGCTGAGAAAGGGACCAGAGGCAACGGAAACAACAGGATAGAGGAGGAAGAGCCGGACTAGGAGGGGAGGTGCTTATAGGGGGTTTTTACTAACATACTAACCTTTTATATAAAGCACAACTACACTTCTGTTATTATCTGCAGTTCCAGGGAACTGGCAGATATCTTATACTAATAGTTAGAAACAATAAAAACTTTATATTAAAGGCTTAGCGGGAGCTATATAGAAGAATATGGGTTTTCTCCCCTATCTTAGGGTTTTTCCTATATTAAGAAGTTAGTTGATGAACTAGTTAGTGGCTCTAGCTACCTAGCGTACATGAATAATAAGTAGATATAGCAAAGGTATAAGGCTTAGGTAAGAAGAGAACAGGTAAAAGTAATAGTAATAAATAAGGAACCTAACTTTAAAAGTATAAAAAAAATAGTAAGGCTTTATAATAGCCTACTAAAGTATAAATCTATAGCCTTAGTATAGCTTTAAACAGAGAAAATAAGGCTAAATACCTTTCTTTATAATAAACAGGTGCCTAAGGTAATATTACTAATATATTAATACTAGGGAGGAAATAAGGATATTTACTACTTTATCCTTTCTTGCTTAGAATATAACTATTTAAGGCTAATCCTAGTAGTGCCTATAATAAGAGACCTATAGGAGCTTAGGGCAGCGCTTAATAATAAAAAGCTAGTACTAAATATTATAAAGTAGGTAATCTTAACTAGGCAACTTTAGTAGTATAGGTTAGCTAAGGAGCTGTATAAGGTATAGCAGATATATAATATTAAGGTTAGAAAAGGGACTAAAGGTAATGAAAATAATAGAATAAAGAAGGAAGAGCTAGATTAAAAGGGAAGGTGCTTATAAGGGGTTTTTACTAATATACTAACATTTTATATAAAGTATAACCATACTTTTATTATTATCTGCAGTTCTAGGGGAACTGGCAGATATTTTATACTAATAGTTGAAAATAATAAAGACTTTATATTAGAGGCTTAGCAGGAGCTATATAGAAGAATATAGGTTTTCTCCCCTGTTTCCGGGTTTTTCCTATATTAAGAAGTTAGTCAATGAATTAGATAGTGGCTCTAGCTACCTAGCGTACATGAATAATAATATTAAGGTATTTATTATGCTTTATGCCCTTAGTTAGATCTAGGTATAGCTTCTTTAGCTTAGAATTATTATTATTCATGTACGCTAGGTAGCTAGAGCCACTATCTAGTTTATCAACTAACTTCTTAATATAGGAAAAACCCTAAAATAGGGGAGAAAACCCATATTCTTCTATATAGCTCCTTCTAAGCCTCTAATATAAAGTCTTTATTGTTTTCAACTATTAGTATGGAATATCTACCAGTTCCCCTGGAACTGCAGACAATAATAGAAGTGTGGTTGTGCTTTATATAAAAGGTTAGTATATTAGTAAAAACACCCTATAAGCACCTCCCCTCCTAATCTAGCTCTTTCTCCTTTATTTTATTATTTCTATTACCTCTAGTCCTTTTCTTAACCTTAACATTATATATCTACCACACCTTATAAAGCTCCTTAGCTAACCTATACTACTAAAGTCACCTAGTTAAGAGCACCTACTTTATAATATTTAGTGCTAGCTTTTTATTGTTAAGTGCTGCCCTAAGCTCCTGTAGGTCTCTTATTATAGGCACTGCTAGGATTTGCCTTAGGTGGTTATATTCTAGGTATAAAAGGATAAAGTAATAGATATCCTTATCTACTCCCTAGTATTAATATATTAGTAATATTACCTTAGGCACCTGTCTGTTATAAAGGAAGGTATTTAGCCCTATTTTCTCCGTTTAAAGCTATACTAAGGCCACAGATTTATGCTTTAACAGGCTATTATAAAGCCTTGCTATTTTCTTTATACTCTTAAAGTTAGGTTTCTTATCTGCTACTATAGCTTTTACCTGTCCTCTTCTTACCTAAGCCTCATGCCTCTGCTATATCCACTGTTTTTCTTACTTCCTTTCTAATTCCTATTTAGCTATAAGGCTACTAAGGAGGGGGGGGGGCATTAGGAAACGCCTTATAGTGATTGCATTAGCGGCCTCTTCCTTAGTGTTATAGCTATAATACTATTAAATTACATACTTATTATATCTTCTTGCTTATACTACTATTCTTAAGTCTTTAGTAGAATTATTACTTAATATAATTAAGGTATAAGTTTACTAGTAGCACTACTACTTTTATTTCTAAGAGTGTTACTAGTATTGCCTTATATGCCCCTATAACCTGCCTTAAGCATTTATTCTATTCCCTTATGAATGCCTTTGCTACCCCCTATACTACTCCTTCTAACTTACTATAAGTATAGTATATCCTAGCTTTATAAGCTATTATGCTTTTTATTACCTATATATAAAGGGATCTTATATACTTTAGTTAGCATCCCTATATAAACACAGCTAGCGCTATAAGTCCTAGCTTTTGCTATAATAATTTAGTATTTACCTTCTCTATATAGATTAACTAGCAAAGCTTTTAGTAAATCTAAACCCCTAGGAATTACGCTAATTACGCTAATTATATTAGTTATATTATTATCCTTTTAAGTTAGATTATTATTATAATTACCTATCTATTTCTTATAAAGTATATTAGCTTGCTCTTCCCTAGGTTAAACCTTAGCCTATACTCCTTTAACTACTCTTTATATATCTTCTAGGCTCTTTTTAGTTATACTTTAGTCTCCTTTACTATTTTTCCATATACTATAATATTTATATTATCTAAGAACCCTAGTATTAATATTAATGCTACTAATACTAATCTTTAATATAATAGTATAATATAAAGTAGGAAAAGAATAAGAGATGCTAGTAACCCTTATAAAACCCTTATAGTAACTTAGATTTCCTTAGTAATATACCTATTAAATGCTAATTATACTCTTTTTTTAATATAAAGCCCTATGCTTATCTAGCTATTTACCCTAGTAGTTCTAACTCCTTTATAGTATAGATTAGCCGTTTATAGCTAATAGTATTAAATGCCCTAGTAATATCTAGCTATAATAATAATACTATTCCCTAATAATTCTATACTATTTTTATAACCTTTTTTAGCATATTTAGTACTATCTTTATTAATCTACTAGCCCTATTGCCTATCTGTATATTTAGTAGTATATAGCCTTTCTCTACTATAGTAGTAATTCTCCTTATAATAGCTCCCTTAATTACTTTTCCTATTATGTTTAATAGTAATATTAGCCTCCACCCCCCTAGTCTGCCTAACTCCTTAAGGGTCTTCTTAGGTTTATATAGAACTACTACCTTTACTTGCTAGAAGGAGGCTAAATAGTGTTCTAAACCATAGTATATATTTATAAGGCATATTAGACATAATATTAGGGCTGCTCTGCATAGTTTTAGAAAACCCGCTAGCAGCTTATCTAGCCCTAGGGCTTTTTAACTTACTATATTCTTTATAACTTCCTTAATTTCCTCCTTTATAAACATAGAAACTACCTAATTATCTTTATAGTATCTTATCTCTGCCTCTGTTTTTAGACCTAGAGCCCTAGCTATAGATAAAGAAAAAAACCTCTTTATAAATACCTTTGCTTTACCCTTATATATAACCTCTACTATCTCCTCCCTGCTATTATCCCCTAGCTAAGTTAGTAGTAGGACCTGCTATATCTTAAGAGAAAGTCTACTTTATAGCCAGGCCTAGCACTCTAGGGTTTAAAGGCTCCCTTTTAACCTAGATAACTTACTAACTACCTATTACTAGCTGCTTTTCTTTTCCTTTAGGATAATATAATTCTATTTTTCTATTGCTTTTATTAAGGCCTGCTATAATTTCTATGTCCATTATTACTGCTACTGCCTATTAGCATATCTTGCCTTTATTATTATATCTTTTACCCTTTTATTCTACTAAGGCTATAGTTTACTATACCCTTAAGGTTATTTAGATGCTATTATATTAGCTATCTCTATAAGCTATTAGGTAAGCTATTATGCATAGTTATTAATTTCCTGCTAGTTATATAGCAGGAGCTTTAATCCCTCCTTTTTAAGTCTGTTTAAAGCCTTTACTATAATAAGGTTCTTATTTACTATTCTTTAACCCTAAACTAACCCTAGGCTACTGCTTAATTTCTTGTTTATTTTAATGCTAATAAGCTAAGGTATATAATTAGATCTGATGATTTTTACTAGCCTAATAAATTTAATACTAACATTATAAGTAGTTTATGTATAGTTAATAGTGCTATTCCTGCTACTATATTCTTTCCTTATTACTTCCCTAAATAGCATAGCTAGGCTAAGTTACTACCTCATTATAAATTCTAATATCTTATTATATCCCTAAGAGGTTTAGCTAAATCTATCCTATAAGGGGTAGTATTAGTTAAAGTCCCTTATAAACATACTCTAGCCCTTTGCTTAAGCATTAGTAAAGTGTTATAAAGGCATCTACTACTTCCTTTTATAAGCTAGAAAATAGATATTATATACCTTTACTTTATATAGCTTAATACTATACTAATCCTCCTCTCTCCCTATAGTTTAAAGTCCTGCCTTAACCTTTTAATATATATAAATTACTATTTTTCTGCTATATATTACTAATATATAGTACCCTTAAAATAGATTTAATAGTATACTATTATAACCTCCTAGTTCCTAAATAGCTATTACCTTAGAGCTAATACTATACCCTAATACTAAATATACTAAATTGCTTTTCTTTTATATATTCTAGTATATAACCTTAATTATATACTTTATTATATGCTTTAAAGCACTTTAGTTAGGCTGGCCCTAGTATTATTTTGCTCTTTAGTTAGTTATAAAAAAGCTAGCATTATGCCTTTTTTTACTAGTCTTTACAGTCCTAATTATAGCTTATAGGTTTATCTTATAAATAGGCCTCTTAGGCATATGCTCCTTTCTCTTAGCTGCTTTTTTATTAGTCCCCTAGTCTTTTCTTTATAATAACCCTTACCTATAGTAGCTATTATAACCTCTAACTAATAGCTATAGAAAAATAGCAGCCTTATAGTATAAGCCTCCCTAGCCTACTAATATCTATTATTACTTACTAAATACAGCTAAGACTATGCTAGATATGCCCCTATGTAATTTAAATATCTTTCCTATGCCTTATTTATTAATATTAAGTAAGTCCTCTTTTCCTTAAGGTGTTTTCTAGTAGTATACCTGCTATATCTTGCTTTCTCTTTATAGTATCTAGTAATATATCTAATCTTATAGTAGTTATAATATTGCTTTAAGTGGATTATCTTATTATATAGCTTAGCATTAAAAATCTCTACTTAGTATACTATTCCCCTATAGTATAGGCAGTTTACTAACTTAGTGCCCTTAATACTAACTACTAGTAGTGCCCTTATTGCTATTTCCTTTAGCTTTTATATTATTATCTTTACTATATTTAAATTATTCTTCTTTTTAATATTTTTCCTTATATCCTTAGTTATAATATAGTTTATTAGTTATATTAGAAATCCCTTAATAATTATACTAAATATCTTTTTATTTACTTCTGCCTTAGGTTTAAAGGTAACTCTTACTTAAGCCGTGTTTTCCTTTTATTTCCTCTTTACTTTAGTAAATATAATAACTATATCTCTACTCTATAGTTAGCATACTACTATTACCTTCTTTATATTAATAGCACTATTTACTGCCTTTATAATTTCCCCTAGTAATTTATTTTAAACTACCTTACTAATAATATTTTCTTTTACTATTACTTCCTAGTAGTAGCAGGCTAGTATTACTATGCCCTTTATTTAAGCTAAAGGGATTATTAAATTCTGCCCTATAACTCTATAAGCTATAATAGTTACCTAAGTCCCCTGAATTATTAATTTAGTCCTAGAAATAGCCTTTATTACTTCCTTAACTATCTTCTTAACTATGGTTTTTACCTTGCTATTAACTGCTTTTATAATTAAGGCCTGTAGGCCTTTTATGCCAGTTCTTATTCAGGCTATTTCCCTGCCTATGTCTATAGTAATCTATATAATAGATTTAATAAAAGCCTATACTTCTATTATTTCTGCCTTTAAAATAACTTTTATTATTAATTCCTTTAGTGTTTTTATTTTATTCTTTAATTTTTCCTATACTACTACTACTCTAGGATTCTCTCTTTAATATTATATTTCTTTTTATATAGTAACTTGTCCTTTATTAGTTGCGGATTTATATAAAAATTCTTTAATTATTATAACCCTTATACTGCTTACTCCCCTTATATAATATGCTATTACTAGGGGGGGTAATTAATAATAAGGAATCCGATTCCATGCTTCTTTTTCGTTTTAGGCGTAATACCGCGTCGTATCCTCGGTGGTTATTTACTTATATTATTATAGCTATAAGTAGCTTATTCTTTAGCTTAGAATATAATTTTATTCTAAAGTATATTAAAAGCTATAAATCTATTATCTCTTTATTTACTTTAGTATATTAAAAGATTTAAGCTATAAAGTCCTAAATAAAAACGCTATTTATAATATCTTCTTAAGAATACTTAGCCTACTTAAGCTTTATTACTATATTCTCTGTCCTTATATAGAATTCTTTTTATACTACTTTAATAATACTATTAATACTAGTAAAAATCTATTCCTTTTTAGATTTATCTAAGTATTATTAGTACTAGGTTATTACTTCTCCTTAAAATAGTTACTAGATATTATAAAGTAACACCTTCTTCTGGTTTAATAGTGCTTTAAATAGGTATTCTTTTACTACTTAAATTTAAAGCTTAGGGTCTGAAAAAATAGTGGTTTTTCCTTTATAAGAGATAAACTTATTACCTATATTTACTATATCTAGTTTTAGGTTTAAAAGTTTAATATCCTAGATCTTCTAGGTTAAACTTACTAACTCTTTCTCTTTAAGTGCCCTTTTAGGCTTAGAATCTTATCCTAGGTTATATTCTAGTTAAAAGGTATTATATTCTTAATATTCTAGTATTTAGCTTAGCTAGTAATTATAAGGCTCTTTAGTATAGTAGTAACTATCTCTATAACTACCTACTTTATTACTATAATCATCTACTCTATAGCTATATCTACTCCCTTATTATATAAAAGTTAGGGGTGGATTTATATATTAACCTATATTACTATTTTTAGAAGGTTCTTTTATATACCTATTATCTTATTATATAAGTAAATATAGTAGTATTTAGGAGTATTAGTATTATTAAGTACTAGTATAGTATATCTCTCTTTATTTATAACCTTTATACTCTTTAAAGTCTTATTCTAGCTACTAGTATTCTGTTATTAATAAGGCATAGTTTTATATGTTTTTTAACGGAAAGCCTTATTAAGGTACTAATATTATTACTTAAGGATTTAGTAGAGTGCCTCCTTGTTTAATATTTAGTAAACTAAAGGTTTATATATCCCTAAGGGGAAAACCTTATTAGGGTGCTAATATTCTTACCTAAGGATTTAATAAAGCGCCTTCTTATTTAGTAGTTAGTTAATACTATAGAAATCCTACTTATTATAAAGACTTATATCTCTTTATAAGGGAAAACCGTTAAGTATGGGTTAAAACTGCATAAGGTAGGTAAAAAGAGGTCTTAGTATTATTATAATAACTTATATATCTAAACTCTTATTATAATTTAAGTAAATTCTAATTATATAATAAGAGGTCTATTACTTTTAGTTAGTATAACTTACTAGTACTAGTATGACCTTATATAAACCCTATTACTTCTCTTAAGTTGCTTATCTTAATTAGGTAGTCTTAAGACCTTATTAGCTTAGGTATTATGCCTATTGTTTTACCCCTTTATTAACCGGAATTCTAGCTAATTTGCTCTGGTAGGGCAGGTCCGGTCTGCTAAGGGTTTAGCTGCTAAGTTATATTATTTCCTATCCTTATTAGCTTAAATAATTCTTATATAATTAGCGATATGTTTAACTGCTAGTCCTAGTAATCTCCCTACATCCAGTCTATAGTAACTATTAAAATTCTATTTAACTTCTTTATTTATAATGTAAGGCTAACTAGTGTATTTAAGATATTATTTTAGGTTTCTATTATCTGTTATTAAAAGTTGGTTTCTATAGGGTAAGCAAGGTTTTCTTTAATTTACCTTTATAACTCCTGTATTATTCTTATTACTTTATACACTTTCTTTTATATTTTAGCTGCTCTTTTAATACTTTATAGAATCTTATAAGCTAAGGTTTTACTAATAGTATTCTTAGTTTTAGGTTCTAGCTTATACCCTATTATAATATTAAATAGTTCCTTAGTATTTATTAAATTCTAAAGTACTTATTTCTCCTTACTAGTTTTAAGGGGTTATAAGTCCTTAAGAGATTATAACTTTCTAGCTAACTACTCTTTCTTTCTTTTAAGTATAATAAAATTCTTTATTATTAAAGGACCTTTTACCCCTTATATAGTCTTATTTATTATCTTATCTAGGTTAGTTAAATCTTTAGGTATAGTAAACCCTCCTATATATATTAATATAATAAGGTTCCCTGTTTCTTTATAGTCTTTATTATTCTAAAAGTCTAAGTAGGTAAAAGACTTATAATAAACTAACTTATTGCTTTCTAAGGATTCTTTGCTTAATACTAAAGTTTACTTTAGTAGTAACATAAGTTATATAATAATAGCTAGTTGTTTCTATTATCTCTTACTAAATAAAGCTGTCTTTTATGTTTTATTGCCTCCTAAGGTCTCCTTAGGGTTATTATCTGGATTAGGACTAGAAACTATAGTTAGAAGGGTACCCCTAATACTTAATAGTTTTATAAGTTAAGAAGCCTTTAATTCCTTAATAAGTGTAATAATAAGCAAGGTTTCTAGCTCTTTAAGAGGTATTATAGTAATTAAAGTCTCTGGTTTTATAAGAGGTATAGTCCTAAGCAGGGTGGTTTTAATCCTTAATAATATTACCTTAGGTTTAGTTACTAATAGTTTAAAAAGCCCTTTTTTCTTAGCTTTTTTTAGTATTTATTATACTAGAATTAATTCTTCCCTAAAGTATAAGTAATATATAAGAACTAGATTAACTAGTTATAGTAGTTCTAAGGTTTAATAAAGCTTTTTTTTATAGAATTTATAACTTTCTAAATAGGCAAGATTCTTAACCTTATTATTAGTAGTTACTAGTCTTCCTTTAGGACTAAAAGGGTTAGGATTTTGCTTAAGGTATTTATAAAGATTATAAATATAGTAAAGCTCTCTTTTAGTAATAGTTATAGTATATAGTTAGTAGTTATCTAATTCCTAGCACTAACTTATTAATTTAGATATAAGTTCTATTAAATCCTTCTTATTTCTTAGCTTATAGCCTTGCTATAGGTAGCAAATCTAATATTTTAGTATACTGCCTTACTTATTAATAATAGTAACCCTAACTCTTTAACTATTATAGCCTTACTAGTTAGAACCTAGCAATCTAGTAATTTAACTTAGTACATCTTACTAACTAAAAGCAGTAAGTCTTTAATTTTTAGTTAAAACCTTATATAAAGAACGCAAGTAATTACTACTAGTTATTATATAGTGGTATCATTACGTTATTAGTTGGAAGTAACTATAGAGCTGTTATTAATGTTATTATAAAAGGGTTATTAAACGCACCTATATATACTACTATTAAGTTATATAATTAAGTGCATTCTGTAAAGTTATTATTATTATTGTCCTGTCTTACTAGCTATATAAATAGCTCCTCTATATATGTGTACGGATCACATGTCACGGGTTGTCCCGTAACAGTTTATTAATAGGATAGTAATTTTACTATATATCCTAATAAACTATTAGTAAAACCCTATAAACCTAAGAAAGATTTATATATTTAGTATACTACTTAGTAATAGCTATTCCACTACTACTTTAATATGTTTTAGTTCTATTTTAATACCCTTTAATATAATAATAAATATAAGGAAGCTAACCCTTATTATTAAAAATTCGCATTTATTAAGGTTTATATATAGCTTTATAATGTATAATCTCTATAGGACTAGTTTAATATACCCCTTATATATAGCTATATTACTACTATAAATTAGGACATTATTTAAATAAATAATATATATTATATTTACTAGCTCTTTTAGTATAATGTTAATATATTTCCTAAAAGGTAGCAGGTGCATTTACTAGGCTAAAAGGCATAATAAGATATTTAAAGTAACTATATTAGCATTAGAAAGCTATTTTCTACTTATTACCCTTATAGATATATATCTAGTAGTAAGTATCTTTTAAGTCTAGCTTTATATAAATTATTACTTCTTTTAATCTATTTAATAATTTTAATATAAAGGGAAGAGGGGCTTTATCCTTCTTAGTAACCCTATTAAGGCCTTTATAATCTATATAAAGGTATAGTTAGCCTCCCTTTTTTAGTATAAATAAGATTAGCGCTCTTACTAAACTTATTAATCTTTTTATCTAGCCTTTTTTTTATATATCTATTAAGTATTTATAGAGAACTTATAGCTTTTTTTCTATTAGGTTATAAATTAGCCCTTATAGTAGCATTTCTCTTTTTATTAACTTTATTATATAAGTTTTTTCTTTTAAAAAGGATAGCCTACTAGCTAACTCCTTTAAAAATATATTTATAAATTCTTTATATTTTAGTAAGAGTACCTTTATAGTAACCTTTTTACTTATTTTATTTTTATTTAGCTCTTCTTAGAAAATAAATAGTTATACTATATATTAGCTAAGAATTAGCATTATACTTACTGCTTTTTTTATATAATAAATTTATTATAAACTAGTAACTAGCTTTAGGCATTCCCTTATTACTAGGTGTTTTTAATAACCTAATACTTATAATAATACTTTTAGCTTATAGTTTATAGCCTAGTCTATTCTTAGAATTAGTCTCTTCTTAGTATTTACTATATAGTAGCAGAGTTAATAGAATTTATTATAACCTATACTATTTATTATTTATACTACTTTATTAATAATACTTTAGTGCTTTAATTTTATTAGTAAGGTACTTTCTAGTTTTACCTTATTTGCTTTTACCCTACTTTAGTTAGCTTTAAATAATAAGTTTAAATATATTATTAAGTTTATTGCTCTTAGGTTAAATAGTGTATTTACTACTACTTAGCTTTCTTCTTACTATAGTTTTATTCTTATTTTTATTTAAGAGTTATTGATTTTGTTTTTAAAGTCTTTAATTTAGCCTAAAGGCTTAACTATAATAATATATCCCTAGGTATATATTATAGTTACTAGCATTATATTTAAGTTTATAGCCTATATTACTTTCTTATAATTACTATAGTATAAACTTATTATATATCTATTTAATCCGCATGTCTTATAATTAAGTGCTTTATAATAAGAAGTAATATAGCTATATTTTCTATATTTAAAACAGAAATAAGATTACTAGCCCTAGGTTATCTCTCTTTTACTGCTTATTCCCTGCTTATCCTTTAATAGTAATATTAACCTAGCTTGCTTTTTATAAAAATAAGGTCTCTTATTATAACCCTTAGTAGCTACTTCTGCCTTATAACCCTATTTAATAAGGTATACCTAAGACTTAAGGAACTCTTAGCTAAGGACCTGCTTTTTTATTATATAGTTTAAGCTATTAATAAATATATAAATCTAAATTTTCTTAGAGATATCTTTAAGTAACTTTCCTTTTATTTTTCCTTAAATCTTAATAAATACTATAAATAGCTAGTTATCTTATTATTATAACTTTAGTAGTAACTTTATTGCTTTTAGGCAGTATATATTCTTATTTATTACTTTATTCTTTAGCTATATAATAAAGTCTTTCTAGCTATAATTTTTAAAATTTATATTACTATTTATAGCTATATACTTATTTTATTATTACTTTACTTTCTTTACTAAATAGCTGCTAGTATAAGTAACCTTAGTTAAGTTATCTATAAAGATTACTTTATTTATAATAAAAGCTAAGTTTAAGTTTATAAGGAAGGATTATAAGTTTTTATAGCTATTTCCCTTATAAACTAAAGTTTTTAATTATACTTTTATAAGGCTATATTATAAGTAAGTTACTATTAATTAATTACTTAGAGTATTTATTTAGAGAAAAGTAGTTAAACTAGGCTTCTTAGGTATAGTTACTAAAGGGTTTATTAAGTCCTGCTATATTTTCTTAAGTTAAGTATGCTTTTAAATAAAATATAGCTTTTTTATAGCTTTCTTAAGTTTTTAGTCTAACTCTTTTTTTTTATTAGCTTATATATTAATATCTTAGATTTAAGTATACTAGGGTTTAGGCTAATAATACTAATTACTTATAGTACTATTAAGGTAAGTTTATCTTATTCTTATAGGTTTTTTTATTTTACTTTCTAATATATGTATAGGGGGTTTTAGCTATAGTATAATATCTTATGCTATAATAATACTAAAGCTGCTTCTGTTCTTATCAAGTTTATTTAATATTTATATAATTACTATATTAATATAGCTACTTACTTATATATTTATTCTTTAGGTTAATATCTTTACTAAGTTAATAGTCTACTATCCCTATAAAAAAGAATAAATATTATATTATAGTTAAAGGTTTACTAGTAAAATAAAGGCTATAATTAAGCGTACTTAAAGCTAAATAGCTATAAATAGGATTAGTAATATAAATACTATATTTACTAGCCTCTTTATTTCTTTATAAGGCCTATCCCCCTATATACCTATGTATAGCTAGGGCGCGGCTTGCCCTAGTGGGTCTTCGTACCCTTACGCTCTTGTCTTGTTGTCAAGTTATGGGGAAGATGATAGTTGTATTCTATCTAGTGGTAACCCGGTGGGTCAACTTATATAGTTAATGGGACCCACCGGTCACCTAACAGTGCTGCTAACTAATATTAGTTATCCTTAATTAATTAACTAAAATACAATAGAGCAAAGCTATATTAAACTATTATATATCTATTATAAACAATTAATTATTTTATCCCGTTATATTAATTTCTATAGCTATGCCCTTAACTTAGATGCTATTAACCTTACTATTATTAAAGGATTTAATAAAAGATTTATAACTCTACTTAATCTTAGCTATTATAAGTTGTTAATTAAAGTTAGTATAATACTTAGTATAATTAGTAGTTAATATATTAACTTATTAATTTATATTTATAAAGCTAGTTATTTAGTATAAGATAAATTAGGCAAGGCGCTGTTCTAATTCTTTATTTTGCTTAATATATTAGATAAGCTGCTGTTTAGTTTTATTAAAGCATTTAACCTACTGCTAATATTATTGCTTAAGGTTAGGAATGCGGTTAATTGCCTAGTTATAGGCTATGATAATATTATTATATAGATTTTTAGTTATAGACTTACTATAAATACATATAGTATCTTTATCTTTATAAACAACTAGTAGTAGTAGTTAGTCTGGCTTAATCTTATTAACTGTTTTTCGCTTTTTATAGGACTTCTTAATTTTTTCTATTTTTTGCTTAACCTTTATAGCATATTATTTAGCCTGTTTTTGCTCTTTAAGGAGCTAAGTTAATTCGTCTTTATTATTATTACTAGTTAATATATTATTGCTATTAGTATTATTATTAATTACTAGTGCTATTAAGGTTTAAGCTAGCTAATTTATTAATCTGTCTTAAGGGAATATAATTATATTATAATACAGACTATAATTATACTATATCTTCTAAAACTTGTTATGTTTATTAACGTTACTTTTGCCCTAAATTAAAGCTAATAGTATAAGGAGCATTGCTGCTTTATTTATATTATCTGATTTTGGGTTTTTAAACTATTTGTTATAGATAGTATTAAGGGTCTTAGTAATATTATTATTGCACTAAATTTTTATAATAGAAGTGAAACTTTTTAGTGTAAGATACTATACTATATTATTTTATGTGATATTTTATTTTACTTCTTTCTCTAGACTCCTCTAGATATAAGTAGCATAGTATTATTAAACTATAGAAGATAATAAATCAGGGCCTTCTTTATTAATATTAATATTATGGAATTCTAGTAATTTCCTGCCCGCGAGATTCTTTGGTTTTACTATGTTAAGTATAAATAAAATAAGAATTAAGTTGTTATAAGCATGTGCAAAGTAATACGGGATATAATTATTATAAATAAATTAATAGAAATAAAAGATTAAATAGAGCTTAAAGATATAGGACTAAAGATAAAAGGAAGAAAGAAAAAAAGAAATGCAAGATAGGTAATGCAAGCGTTTATATATGTACATGCCCTAATAGGGTGAGTTTAAAGTGATTTTTCCTAAGTATATTATGTCTACTATTTTTATAACGATTTTAACCCATTCTTTAACTTTATTAATTTCTTTTTAGTTAGCTATTAATTGTAAGTGCTATTAAGGTCTTTAAAAGTAACGTAGAATTTAGTTGCCTTATTCAATTGCCTTTAGTTAATAACATGTAAAACTTTATAATCTATTAACTAAATTAGAGCCATAACTTTTATTAGTTTATTAAAAATATCTGTATAGAATGATTTAAGATAGTTAATTAATATTACTAAGTGAATGCGCTATATATTTAGAAGCTTTAACTTATATACTAATCTGCTAATTCGTTTAAGAACTTTAAATGGTTTAGTATACTTTAGTCTGTATTTATAACTAATATTTATTAGTACTGTGTATTCTTATTATCCTAGCTTAATAAAAACATTATTACCCACTTAAAAAAAACCTAGGAAGATGTTTCTTATTATAGTAATGTTTTATTATTATTACTATAATAGCTATAGTATTATACGCCTAAAGTTATTCTTTTAGTTAATTTACAACTGCTAGTATTCTATCTATAAGTAGTAATAAAGTATTATTAAAGTGGAAACTAAGAATGAGTTTATTAGGGCTTATACTAGTGAATATATTAGGTATATTATTAAACTTAAACTATAGCTTAGGTAATATACGCTTTTAAAGTTATAAATCTTCTAATTTAGTAATATAAAGTTATATTACTAATTTAACCTACTATATTATCCTTTTAGTCTGTTTATCTGTTTGTAAATAATATACTATTAAATGTAATAGTTTAGTGCCAACTAATTTCCAGAAATTTAACTATAGTGCTACTAGGAACTTAAGGTCTTTATTGCTTAAAATAACTTTTAGCAATCCTTAGTTACTAGTAAGCAACCTATTAAATAATAATAATAAATATTATTTAGTTATAATAGTATTTCTATATAGTTCTAATATAACTTGTTTACTAAACTTATTTACTATTACTAATATAAAGTTATTATTAGTTAGAGAAGTTAGGAGTATTAGTAAGAAGTTAATAGAAATTATATAATAAGGAGCAGGCAGTGGCAAGAGTGGTTAGAGATTACTATATTACTTATATCGTTTTATTTAAAAGACCTAATATAATAGGTATGTTCCTAAATACTCCTAAAGTAATTACAAACCCTTATAAATGCAAAATTTCTATACCTACTTACTTAACTTTAAGTATTCTAAATGATTTTTATTATAAAGCAATTAGAAGAACTCTTTTATAGCTGGTTTAGGAATACATAACTATAGTAGAATTTCTAGCGTAATTTTTTAAAGAAGTCTGTTGTTTTACTTAAATAGCATTTCTGCTTAGTTCTCTAGGGTAAGGTTAGAGTTATCTTTTAATGTTAACACCACTTTATGCTAAACTAGATCTATTTTATAACCTTATTAAATTTATTATTTATATTCTAGGGAAATACTTAATAGGTTAGCTATAGGGCATTCTACTACTGCTAATATATATAATAGAATTAGGGATTAAAACACCGGATTTTACTTAATATATAAGGCAACCTATTATTCCGGTCTGTTATTAGGCATATCATTAAGTTAACCTAGGGCTTGTATATTAATGCATTTATTATGTTTTTCTAACTAGCTTAATGCATCTAGTATAAGATAGTCTTTACCTGCTTTATAAATCGGTCAGACGCTAAACTAGCTAATATATTCTATAGCCTTAATGATTTTTTTATTAACTATATGCCTGCTTATTATATTTATAATATTAAGTTAATAAGCAAGATCTATAATAGAATAGTAATCTATAAAGCAGATGACTAGTAGGCGCTAGGTTATCTTAATCTAGTATTAAGCTTTCTTTAATATCTAAACATATCTATAGATTTTAAGTTCTATAGACTAGTATCTTTTCTTTACTATTAGGAGTATTTATAATAAGAAGGTAATTAGTTATATTACTATCTGTAATAGGTATTTAGCTATCTTATTATTAACTTTAAGTTTTAGTATATAGTTATCTTTAATATGGTATATTATTACACTAATTCCCTTACCTAAAGTGTTAAAATTAATAAAAAGTTAGCAGTTTAGTGAGTATATTACTAGTATATTATAATCTGTTAACGCTATCTTAATTCAGTTAAAAGAGTTAATTTCTACATTAGTTAGCATTAATACTCTAACACTTCTAGCCTAGCTCTTGTATGCTAGTTTAGACTTTGTTTTAAGAGCCTTTAACTTTATTAAATACAGAAGATTAGTCTTCTGCTCCTAAAGTAGTTTAATAATAAAGGTATAATTAGGAATATTATGTCTTAAAGAACCTGTAAATCTAAGTAGATATTCTAGTGCTTAAAGTGTTTTTAAAAACTTTAAACTTTAAACTTCCTTAAGTTTTTGCTTTATAGTAATAATGCTAAGTAAATTAATAAGTTAGCCTAATACCACTATCCTAGGGTAAGTAATCTATGTTTTTATTAGGCTAATAGAGATATTATTAAGAAGAAGTTAATAAAAGACCTCCTTAATATCTGCTATATATTACTAAAAATTTATAAAGGTAATAATAATGTTATTACAGTAGATGCTTATGTTAGTACCTCTTAATATATTATCCATCCGCTATTAAACATAGGCATTAGAACCTTTATATCCTATAATTAGGATATAAAAAGTAAATTGCCTATTATAAGTTATTACTATAAATGCCTATTTAGAGTCTAAATATACTAACTATTAGTAGTAAAAACTCATGGCATCTGCTACTATAATATGTATTATATTAGCTATTTTTGCTAATATATCTTCTTGCTTAGTTATAGGATATGCATTATTTAATGTAATAGCATTAAGGCCCTATATATTAACTACTATATAGCCTTTATAAGCATCTTCTTATCTAGTCTAAATAATAAAAATAGGGAATAAAAAAGGGATATATTCTATTATCTAGTATGCTTTACCTGTATTATATAATTTATATATTATTATTTTAATAATCTTTTAATCTTCTAGTTTAATAGCATAGACTTTACACTTCTTAAAAATCATGTCTTCCTATTCTAGCTTTATTTAGATATAGAGTTACTCCTCTGGCAGGATAACTATAAAACCCTTATTATAAAAGAGTTTTATATATCTATTAACTAGTTGCTAATATTGTCTTATCTTAGCTAAGTTTAAGGAGATATGTATATTAATACCGTTAGAATGCTTCCATATTATAGCAGTATTAACATGTTTTAATACGACTAATTTCTATAAATAACTATTAGGCATAATAAGAGCTAGATTAGCTGCATTTTATTTAGCTGTATTATTAATATAGAAAGCTTATATAAATAGGTTAATACTCTTTATATATTCTATAAGTTAATATTAAGGGAGAGTAACTAGTATAAAGGTAAGATTTTAAATAAGAACTTACTTAGTATTTATATTTATAACTGTAGTATAAACTCTAAGTAATGGTATTATTATTAGTTTAAAGATAACTTAAGAATCCTATAGTAGTTAATATACTACTAGAATTAGTACCATTAAATAAGGTAGGATTATAGTGTTTTTATTAGCTTAAACTGCCAGATTTACTCTTTTTTAATTATACTAAGCTAATATAAGGATCTTAATGTCCTAATATATTATAACTTAAGCAATGCCTTTACTAGTTATAATATTAATTTGCTTAGGTCCTAAGATATCTATGCTAATAAGTATATTAGGTTAGAGTAAATTAACTAACGTGACTTCTCTAGTCAATAAAGTAACCGCTGGTTGCCTGTTAGGTTTTATACTAAGGAAGTTTAACATAAGTAATACATATTAGTCTAATAAATATGCATTTAATTTAATACCTTTAATCTTAATAGGCTTTAATCTAGTGTATATTTAGATTTCTAGATAGTGTATTACTATTTATATTATATCTATAAGAGTAATAGAACATCCTATGTCTATATAAACATTAAAACGATTATATAGGTATTAGGCATCTAGTAATATCTAGAAATAAAGGTATATTTAGGCATAAAAGGTATATCTAAGGCTAGCATCCTATTAAGAATTTATATGTAATTAAATAACTAGAATTTGCTTATAAGGGGGTAGCTATACTGCTAACTTAACTATTAAGTTTGCTGCTAACTTAAATAATAATTGCATTATTGATTTTTTATTAGGCACTGCTAAGCCTGCTATGTTAGTATTTACTATATTAGTATTAGCTAAGTATGCTATATTATAATTATATTCATTAGGGTCTAAAAAAGAGCAGTCTAAAATTATATTATTAACTTAAGCTATATAGGTATTCTTTTTATTATCTGTGTATTCTACTTCTTTTACTTTAACTTAATTAAACTTAGAGTTCTATTATATACTATATACCTTATGTAAATGTGCAAACAGATTATTATATAACTAGAATGTCTATTAATATATACGGCATTATGCTAGCTTTAGTTAATTAATTGCTATAAAGTAAACCTATTAATTATTATTCTTAGGTACTAGATCTTCTACCTATTGCTTCTTATTATATTAAGCTTGCTTATACTATTTCTTGTTTAGATATAGCATTAATATGAAATCTATATAGTAACTATATTCATTAATAAGGTATTATTTATATTCCTTATTATAATATTCCTAGTCCTAAATATAGTATATAGGTTATTAGTTCTAATTATTTTAATGCATATTACCCATAAATAGCTACTAAAACTAGCCCTAATCTTAACCATAACTATTATTAGGTTTGTTATATAGTTAGTTAAATCCCTGTTAATTCTAGTTATTAGGATTTATTAGTTAAGGTAGCTTAATCTATAGACATTAAGGTTAAAATGGTCTTTAGCCCTATTAATTCTGTTGCTATGGTTGATTAGGTTGGTATAGTTATTAAGTACTATATAATAGATATTAATAATATAGCGGGTATAGGGCTTATTATTAAGCATATTGGTTACTATTCGGATTATATAGTTATGTAAATAGCTATTGTACTGGAGTTAATATAAATAGCTTATTTAAGGAAAACATTTCCTTTACTATTTAGATAATTATTAATTCTCTATTCTTAATAGAATTAAGAAAATCATTAAGGGTTGTTATATCTAAGGGAGGGGGAATTAATACCTAGATACTAGCATTAAATGCAGCATATACCGTTTATAACTAATTTAGCATATTCTGTCCTAATAATTATGCATTCCATAATAGATTATAAATAAAAGGCTAAATATTATTACCTTAAGCACAGTTCTTTAATATATACCTAGATAAGTATAGTTATACTAATATCTTAGCCGCTAGTTCCTTAAACTATTTAATAATCTATTTAGAGATTACCTTTACTAATACTAATCTTAATAATTCTCTTTTTATTTTAGTAGTTAAATAACTATGCTAATTTAAAGCTTGTTCTTTAAGGCATATTATTTATACTTTTTTAATAGTATCTTTACTGTATAATTAAGCAAGATGTTTTAATTAATTAGTAAATATATAAACACATATATATATTATAGACTTAGAATTAGATACTATACTAAGGCATGATTTATCCTTAAGACCTGGATTAAAGTATCCTATATTTACTATGCAAAGTTATTTAAATTAACCCTTTAATGTTAGTATGTTTTAAGGAGTTTAACCTAATAGAGTATTAATAGCTTATATACTGTTTTTAGCTACTGTTTTAAACTAAGTAGTTAATATCTATAATAGATTATAAAACTATTATAATTATGATTAAAATGTACTAGTAGAGCCTGCAGCTGTGTTTAAGGCCGGCATAACAGTATTTTTTCCCTTAAACCATAGACATTAATAAGGTGCCACCTGGAATTACAGTTATAATAAAGGGGGTCGATGTTTAATAGTGCTATGGATAAATAATCCAGGAACTTTTAATCTAGGACTATTTAGAGAAAAAGCTTGTAAACTAGTTAATAAGCTAGTTAGTCGTTCTAAGTTAATAAGTTCTAGCAACTTACTAACTACTAATAGTAATATATCTGGCTTAGGCTTGCTAACTAGAGAGGGTGTTAATTTAACTGAAATATAATAAGAGATCTTAATAAACTAGCTAAATATAAATAAGTAGAATACTCTACTGCTTTCTGCCTACTAAACCAGATAATTAAAATATAATTAAGGCTTTAAAATTCTACTAAGTATAAGAAAGTATTTAAGAATATTATAATGGTATAGTGTGAGGTACTCTTTTGCAAACTTATAATTTATAGCTGCAAATTAATATAGGTATTAGGTCTTAATAAGAAATTATAAAGGGATTAAGAAAGTTATTAATATCTATCCGCTAGTATAACTTTGCATTAAGATAATATGAACAGGGGTATAATAAGGAACAAAGAAGATAAATATAAGAAGACTGATATAGTTAGTCTGGTGCTAGTGCTAGTGGAAAAATTTTCCTAGTAGTGCAATTGCTACTAATCTGTTAAGTCATGGGGAAGATGATAGTTATATTCTATTTAGTAGTAACCCGGTGGGTCAACTTATATAGTTGATGGGACCCACCGGTCATCTGACACTTGTGACTCTCCTAACAGGGGTAAAGTTAATAATTAATTTATTATATATTCTAAGAGGGAAAAGAAGCAGGCTATAATACAGAGGTATAGTGTTATAGCCATGTTATAGCCCTAGGTCACATAACCTATAATCTAGCTAATTAGGGTGTGTGTATTCTATATATAACCCATAATTCCTGGTTAATACGGCGTATCCCTTCTATCCTCCATACGAGCGATTCCAACACTTTTCCTTCTTTTCTTTTTTATAAATAATATTTTTATTTAAGTTACTAGCTTTATAATTATATCTTAATAAGACTATAATATATATTATTTATTCTTTTATTATCTGCCTTAAAAATCTTAGTAAATATAATATAAAGGTTATACCTATAATAGATAAAATAATAATAGATATAGTATAACTTAATATTATAGCTAACCCGGCTAAGACCAGTACTATATAGGAGCTACTATGCCTTTAAAACATAGTAATAGTGCAAGAAATAATAAATAAAAATATAGTAAATAAAATTACTAAGCTAAAATAATAGCTATAAATAGTATCCGCTTTAGCTATATCTTTTAATACTAATATAGGTACTTTAGGTATAAGTAGACGGTAAGTGGCCTTAATAGAAAAGAAACTAAAGAGAAAACCCCTTAATATAAGTAACTCTTATAATAAAAATAAGGTTAAATACTAAGCTTAGTATAGTCTTTTAACCTATAAACTAGTAGCTAATAGTGCCTTTATTAGTAATAATTAGAATAAATAGTGTTTTATTTACTAGTACTTATTAGCTTAGGTTTAGGCATAGGTTATACCCTTTTTTAAGGCTAGGGAATCCCTTTGTTTTTTTATAATAAAGTTCTTATTATATCTTAACTTATTATTTATTAACCCCTACTAATAAGAGCATGCTATTACTAAACTTAACTATGTTAAATAATAATTAGGGGAAAGATTTAATGATTTTTTTATTTAATTTAAATAGAAACTTATCTTAGTAGGAGAATATAAATAAGCAAACCCTATAAAACTATTTAAATTATATATAGCTTTAAATAAAAAGATATATAATTGCTATATAGGATATAATACTCCTTATACTAACTATTAAGGGGTAGTGGCTAGGCTATAGAGTATTATACTAAATATTAAGTTATATAAACTAAAGGAATAATTTAAGCTTTAGTGCTATAAATAGGCCAGACCTTCTTTAGCTTTCTCTTATAATATAAAGAGAGATATGTAGATAATAAAGGTAAATATTATAATATTAATAAGTAGGGGAAAAATACATACTATATAGGTTTCTAAAGAAACTATATAAATATAATAGGATAATAAGCAGTGCTTATGTTATAATAGTATAAACTACTATATAAAGTCTTGCCAGCTTCTCCTAGTATAACCTTTAAAAATAACTATATGCACACTAAATATAACTAATTATTAGTTTAAATCTAAAGTAAAAAAGGGATTAAAAAAAGATAGCCCTTAAGTATAAGGCTTAGTAAGAAGGAAAAGGATAGTAAGATACTATTATACTAACTATATATTATAGCTAAGGTATATAAATAGATAAAATAAAAAATAAATACTACTTCTTTTTTATTACTAGTTTTATTTAATAAAATAGCCTTTACTAATATATAAGTAAATAGTAAGTATAATAGCTATACTACTATAAGTAAATCTTTTATATAAAATATAGGGTTTTTTATATTCTTATTAGTCTAACCTTAAATAATTTAAATAGCTATTTTTATTAAAAAGTAAGGCTAGGACGGCTACTATTAAGGCCTAATTATAATATTTAGAGTTACTTAGTTTACTATTAATATAAATAAATAGAGTTTTTTAGTCTTAGTATATATAATCCCAGGTCATACCTAGTTATATATCTTAAAAACCCTATAATTAAAGTAATATAATATTATAATTTATATAGCCTAGGAGTTACTTATAGTCTGTTCTTTAAAAAACCTTTAAGTATAAGTAATATTTACTAGAAAGATAGTAATTCTAATAATTATAGTATTAGGCTTAATATATACTAAAATAGTATAATAAGTAGTAGTAAGAAAAGAAAAAGATATATAGTTCTTAGCTATTAGCTTATAAAATATAACCTTAATATTTAACATTTTTATACCTAAACTAGACTTAGTTAAAACGCTTTTAAACTACCTACTAAAAAAGCTTTAAGATTTTAAAGACTAATTTAATAAGGAAAAGGCAAATATATTACTATTTATAATGGATTTGAGCTTGAAGCTCGGATCTACACAGCCGGATAGCGGACGGCTTTATATAAGCAATATGCAAGCGGCTTAGGCCCTAGTTGTATATATAACTATAAAGGCAGAGTTACTAAAATTAGATAGATCTTTTCCTTTTTTTCTTCTTTATAAATAATATTCTTATTTAAGTTACTAGCTTTATAGCTATATTTTAGTAAGACTATAATATATATTATTTATCCTTTTATTATTTACTCTAAAAACCTTAATAGATATAATATAAAGGTTATACCTATAATAAACAGAATAATAACAGATGTATTATAATCTAATACTATAGCTAACCTAGCTAAAACTAGTGCTATATAAGAGCTAATATACCTTTAAAATGCAGTAATAGTATAGGAAATAATAAATAAGAATATAATAAATACAATTACTAAGCTAAAATAATAGCTATAAATAGTATCTACTTTAGCTGTATTTTATAATACTAATATAAGTACTTTAGGCGCAGGTGAATAGCAGGTAGCCTTAATAAAGGTAAAACTAAAGAAAAAACCTATTAATATAAGTAATCCTTATAAGGGAAACTAGATTAAATATCTAGTATAAAGAAGCCTTTTAGCTTATAAACTTAAGGCAAATAATGCCTTTATTAGAAATAATTAAGATAAATAGTGTTTTATTTACTAATACTTATTAAATTAGGTTTAGGCTTAGGTTTTACTCTTTTTTAAAATAGGAAAATCTATTAATTATACTCTAAAGAAGTTCCTAGCATATCTTAACACCTTATTTCTAAATTCTTATTAAAAGAAGCATACTGCTGTTAAACTAGATTAGGTTAAATAATAACCTAGAGAAAAATTTAATAATTGTTTTATTTACTTTTATTATGGTCTTGCTAGAATGTAACTACAGAGCTAGTAACTTAAATAAGAATATCATTTATAAAGAAGAAGAAAAGGAAAAGGTTTATCTAATTTTAGTAACCCTGCCTTTATAGTTATATATATAACTAGGGCCTAAGCTACTTATATATTACTTACATAAAGCCGTTTGCTTTCTAGCTATATAAATCCAAGCTTTAAGCTTAAATCTATTATATAGCCCCTTTTTTGCTGTTTAAGTATTAGAGTAAAGCGTTATAGTTAGTAATTAGGTTGCCCCTTATACAGGCTTATTATTATAGTATATATTACCTTATTATGCCTTATAACGCTTTAGTGCTACTATATTTAAAAAAGTTTCTAAAGGTTCTTATATTAGCTAGATATATTCTGCCTACTTTACTAATATATCCTATTAGTTACCCTAACCCTAGGTATTTCTTGCTATTACTATTTCTTTAATTTTATATTTTGCTAAATCTAGATTATCCTTATAAAGTAAGAGTGTTAGGCTTAGTTTAGAATTAGCTAGGTATTATAATAAGAGTGGATTAGTAGCTTCTCTTTTAATAAGGTTTATATAAAAAACTAGGTATATCCCCTATGGGATATTTAAATAAATAGTAAGTAGAGTTAGTGTTTTTAAGACCTTACATTTTGCTTTTACCTAGTTAAGTTTTTAGCTAGAATGGTTTATCTTTATATAATAAAGATTTAACTATATAAAATCCCTTATTTAGTAATATTCTACTAGATACTAGGAAATATTTACTATATTCTACTAATGTTATTATATAAAATTAATTATAGCTTATACTATTACTAGTCCCTCCTAGATATATTCTAGAAATAATATAGCTCTTTCCTTAGGTAATGTTAGGCTTTTAGTTTTATTTAGTACATACTAAACTAATTTAATATTAAAGCCCTTTAGTGCCTGGTTTATACTTATACTAGTTATTATAAAGATTTAGTTATTAAGTGTTATTTAATAAGCTAGTAAATAATTAGCCTAGTTATACTATAAGAAGATAATAACTACTTATAGGACTACTTATACCTTTCAGTTTACTTATTTTATACTACTATTTATTTAAGGATAATAAGATATAAATAATAATTACTTAATACCTACTTACTTATAAAGTATAATTTAAAAGTAACTAAGCTAGTCCGAACTATAGTTAGAAATAATCTAATAAGGGAATTTATAAAAACACTACTAGTAATATTTAAACTATTTTATATATGCTTTAGCTACTATACTTATTATTACCTTTAGTTATATATACTTTAAGAAATAGTTTATAATAACTATTAAAAAGTATAGTAATATCTTATTATATACTAAAAGTTTTATTATAAAATCTACTAAGATTTATAACTAATAATAGTTTATAGCTAGTATAGGCTTTAATAGACCCTAATAAAGTTATTAGCTTTTATGCCTACTAAAGTAATAATAGTTTTATATATATTATATTATATCCTTTAATATTTTATTTTAGTAGTAATCTTTATATAGCACTTAAAAAGTAGTATTTTACCCTAAGTAGCTTAATATAAGTAAGTTATAAACCTATTATATAAGTAAGGTAATAAAAAGCTTATAATAAAATATTTAAAGCTATCCCTAAAATTATAATACTTCTTATATATTTAAAGTATAGTTTACTATTTATAACTAGGTTTTTATAAATATAAAAAACTTTTACTTTATTATTAATATTACTTTTAGTTAAATTTAGTATAAACTATTCTTAGTAACCCTTTAGTTCTATAGATTTTAAAGCTATTTATCTTAAAATAAATTAAAGCTTAGTAAAAAAGGACTTAAAACCTTTAAACTAGAACCTATTATTATATCTAAATTATCTAGGTTATCCTTATTCTAGTTATTACTCTTTTTTAGTTTACCTATTATTTATACTTTAATTAGGTTTATAGTATTAGCTCCTAACTCTTAGATTATTTTTAATATCTCTTAAATTAAGTAAAATATATAACCTACTAGCTATCCCCCTTTTTTCTAATCATAGTCCTATTAAAATAAAGTATTTAAATAACCTGCCTATATACCTAAGTAATAATATAAATAATAGTTAAAAAGGAATAATATTTCTACTTATTTTGCTTATTTTTTAAATATCTCCTAAGGGGCTATAAAATACTCTAGATTCTTATAATTTATAAGGATTATAAATAGCTAAGCTATGCTCCTTAGCTTAACAAACTATACCTTTAAGCAGGAAATAATACTAAAGAGCTCCTTATTATAAATTATATAATTCTGCTATATAGCTATTAGCCATACTAAGTAGTATATTACTAGCTTTTATACTCCCTTTAAATTATATTAAAAGAGGTATTTACTTATAGCCTTATTAGAAAAGTTAGCCTTTACTTATATCTTTAAGTTAGAATCCTATTATATAAGAATTAAGAATAAAAAAAAGGAAGCTTTAAGCACTTAAAATACCTTTTTATATTTTAAGGACTAGTAAAACCTAATAGCCTTCTTAGTAAGATTAATTAGAGGGCTTATAAGGTTTAAGAAGTTATTAATAAACTCTTAATAAAAATTTATAAAGCTTAAAAAGCTTTATACCCTATAAACTATTTAAAGGGACTTTTAATCTTAAATAGCTATAATCTTTTTTAGGTTAGAGGAAATAGCCTTTCTAGCTTTTATAATAAATTCTAGGTACTTTACTTTTATAACTATAAATATATACTTATTAATATTTAAGTATAGCCTAATATATTTTAGTTATTATAGGACCTTTTATACTTTTACTATATAGTCTTTCTTAGAGCCCTTAGTATAAATAAGGATATTATCTAAATAAGCTATTATAAAGTCTCTTAATATATTCCTTAAGGTATTATTAATATATTATTAAAAAGTAGTAAGTATTTCTACTAAACTAAAAGGGTAAACTAGCTACTTAAAGAGTTTAAATTATATTTAAAATACTATTAATTACTTATCCCTTTTAGTAATTTATAGCTTATAAAAAGCTATATAAATATTAAGCTTAGTGAAGTATCTTACTTTAGCTAGAAAGTAAAGAGTCTTTTTAATTAAAAAAAGAAAGTACTTATCTTAAGCTATAACTTTATTTAATGCTTAATAGTCTATATAAAATTACTAACCCCCTTTTACCTTCTTAATAAGTAAGTCTAAAGCCCTAGCTAATAAAGAGCTAGCTTATATTTAATCTTTATTTATAAGATTTATAATTTACTTTTATATCTCTAAGAGCTACTTTTAAGGCATATTATATAAAAAAGCCAAAGAAAGCTTAGGGTTTATATTATTAGAGTTTTTTTATAGTTAAATATAATAGTTTATAGTCTCTTTATATAATAGTAATATATTTGCCTTTTTCTTATTAAATAAGTCTTTAAAATTCTAGAGCTCTTTTAGTAAGTAGTTTAAAAGCATTCTAATTAAGTCCGGTTTAGGTATAAAAATATTAAGTATTAAGGTTATATTTTATAAGCTAATAGCTAAAAACTATATATCTTTTTCTTTTCTTACTACTACTTATTATACTATCTTTATATATATTAAACCTAATATTATAATTATTAGAGTTAATACCTTTTTAGTAGATATTGCTTATACTTAAAGGTTTCCTAAAGAACAGACTATAAATAACTCCTAGGCTATATAAATTATAATATTATATTACTTTAACTATAGGGTTCCTAAGATATATAACTAGGCAAGACTTAGAATTATATATACTAAGACTAAAAAACTCTATTTATTTATATTAGTAGTAAACTAAATAAACCTAACTATTATAGTTAAGCCTTAATAATAGCTATTTTAGCCTTACTTTTTAATAAAAATAGCTATTTAAATTATTTAAGGTTAGGCTAATAAGAACATAGAAAACCCTATGTTTTATATAAAAAATTTGCTTATAGTAGTATAGTTATTATACTTACTATTTACTTATATATTAATAAAGGCTATTTTATTAAATAAAACTAGTAGTAAAAAAGAATTAGAGTTTATTTTCTTTTTTATTTATTTATATACCTTTTATAGTAATTATAATAGCTAATTATTATTTTCCTCCTTTTTACTAAGCCTTAAGCTTAAGGGCTGTCTTTTTTTAAGTTATTTTTAACTTTAAACCTAACCTAGGGTATAGTTATATTAATTATATATATATTAGTCTTTAGAGAATATATAAAGAAAAGGTAATATATCTTTAATTAATATTTAATAACTTTATAATATAAGTACTATTTATTATTATATTAAGATTATATTTTCTTTACTAAAACCTACTTAGTATATATCTTTTACTACTTAAAAAAGAATATAATATTTATACTGTTGGTAACGCTCAGGTTACAGGTATGCTGCAGCACAACCGTAAGAGAGGGGGGTTTAATAATTAATTTATCTATATCTTTAAAAGAGGGGAAGAAGTAGGCTATAATGCAGAGGTATAGTGTTATAGCTATGGTACAGCCCCATGTTATATAACCTGTAATCTAGCTAATTAGGGTGTGTGCATTCTGTATACAACCTATAATTCCTAGTTAATGCAGCATATCCCTTCTATTATTTATATAAGCAATTCTAACACTTGCAAATTCTCTCTTTATTAAAGAAGAAGAGAAATCGCTTTAAAAATACATAAAACACCCTAATAATCAGATATTAACAAATAAGTAACAAAGCGAAAAACATCCTTTAAATGAATAACTTTTATTAGTCTAGGCTAAATGGTTATGGAGGTAAAGAGTGTTATAGGGGGGGGGGGCCAAAGGGTGTAATTCCTGCGTTTAATCCTACTAAATTAGGCGCTTATAATCGCGTTCAAATTTATTAAATTTAAACTCTTTATCGGGCGCTTAATTTGCTATTAACTTTAGTAAGGAATTAGGACTTTTTCATTCTTCGGCGGCTCTGGCGGCGGCTCTTGCTGCAATTCTCGTGATAGGTTTTTTAACCTATCCTTCTACATGGATTTAGGCTTTATTCTTTGTTATAAAGGTCTTGAGAGCTTTATTTAGTAAAGCTTTTATTATTATATCCGCAGGATTATTATTACTATTAATCTAGCGTATCTTGGCTACTTCTCTCCTCTTATGTAACTGCTGTAAAGCTATAATATTAATTATTAGCCTTTTTTCCTTTATTATCCCTAGCTTAATAATATACTTATATAGTAAGAAAGAGTTAGTGCATATAATTATCAGGATTCTTAGCTTATTAATTTAGTTGGTAATGATATTTAAAGTAGTGCTTATTATGTAGGTAATATTAACACCTTAAACTATCTTATATAGCTTAAAAGCTAATGCACTTCTTATGACTTTTTTAGATTTTATTAAGCTGTATGTTATAATATTTCCTCTAAGGGTGAATTTAAAGGTATTGTTATCCTTCCTTTTATTGCCTAGGATGATTATATAGCCTAGTTAAGAGCTAAGGTCTTTATTATTTGCAAAAGAACTGTTAATAAAGACATAAAGAGCGGCGTTTTCTAGTAAGAAAGATATATATTAAAGTCTATGGTCTTAATTATTAATTTGCTATTAAAGTCTTTTATTAAGCCTTAAAACATTATTGGATCCTGGATGTTAGACTTAGGCAGTAACGGAAAGATTATAAGATGCTTTAGGTTAATATATCAGAGCAATGTATACTCCTTGTGCTCGCTGTTTAATATATTTTGCTTAGTTAGTCGGGTTATTAACTTATAATAGCTTCTTTTCTTATGCCTTTTATTATAAAAAGAAGGTATTATTATTAACTTTGCTTAAAATGCAACTATTAAACATTACTAGTGTTAAAATCGTTAACCTCTCTTTTAGCTTCACAAGAAATTCAGCGTTTTTTAACTTAACCTCTTTGTAATTAAAAAACTTAGCATTGCTAAGTCTTAAGGTATTATTAGTTTACATTCTAATAATTCTAAAACACAAGCTTTTACTAGAAGAAATAAAAAGATAAGGGTTATATATAGAGGTTATTATCTGTAGTCTCTAATAATAATGATTAAAATACGTTAACTACTAATGTATACCAGCCTTTGCTATTCTGTATAGCGGCTTAATTATAACTATAATGACGTCTAGCAGGTAAAGGTGTGCAATCTGTATGGGAAGCTTTGCAAGAATTATGCAATTAAGCTTTATTTATAACTGTATGTATACTTAGGTAATATTCCTTAGCTAAACCATAATGCCTTCCTTTTTTAATAAGGGAGCAAGAGTAATGATAAGCCTTTAACTAGCTTTTTAAATTATTAGGGACTGCGTGAGAATAACCTCTTTCCCACGGTTGCTATGGCCTTAGATAATATATTATAACTTTTTATATAGGGAGTTAGTTATCTTGCCTTTAACTTCTCTTACTATCTGCGAGCTAAAGAGTCTTTTACCTCTATGCCTTTGCAGGTTAAATTTTATGAATTTGAATATATTCCTTACTAGTAAAGCATTAATCTCTGCTTTGTTAGAGAGTTTAAAAGGTTCTCTGGGTGTATTGATTTTTTCTTGCATATAAAGGTTAATTATAAGTTGAAAATCGGCCTTTTCTTTCTTAGTAAGAAAAGCCTTTGCTTAAGGGTGTTTCCAGGGTCTTTTACGTCCTTTTTGTAGTAAAGTTGTTAGGTTATTAGGGGGGTTCTTGTGATTTTCGTTACCTTAAACTAGGTTTTTCTTATAAACCGGGTCTTCTTTATAAGAAGATTCTACCTCTGGTAAGGTTATATATGGTTTAATAACCGTAGACTAAAACTTTATAGGGCTATAAGGTATCTTAATAATATAAGTCTCTCCTTCTATTAAGAGAAGCTTATAAGGGCTAGTTTATTTACCTTTTTTGCAATAAACTTATATATTAGAATTTAAGGGAAGAGTATATATAGGCAGGGTTATTAGGCCATTGTAGGTATTAAGAGCATTGTGGACTTAGCGCCTTGCAAGACTATGCCTTGCTTTATCCGTTGCTTTTTAAAGTGTCTTAGCTCTTTAGGTAACTATAAAGCTTAGGGGGAAATCATTTATCATCCTTAAATAGGTTCTAAAGACTAAGAGGGTAGGAATAAGGCTATTTAGACCAGCAGAGTCATTAACTACTTTAACAGCTATCTGTAGCATTTGCTCTTTTAGGAGAAAACTATTAGCTTTAGTCTTAATAATATTATATGCTCTGTAAAGAGGGGTATAATATCGCTTAAGTTTTCTAATACTATTATAAGCCTTAACGGGAACTTTATTAATATTAATTAATAACAGTTAAGCTAAATGCCTGAATTCGCTAGAAGCAAAATTCCTTTTAGCATTATGGATTATCCAGTCTAGGGGTTTAGGATATGTGTTAATCTAGTACTCTTTAAGGGCATTCTAGATATCTTAAGCTTTCTGTTGTTAGGGTCTAAGAAAGCAGGCAGCTTAAAATAATGTTGCTAAATCTATAACATGTAGGACCGGCTTCTTATTAATTTGTATAATATTAACAAGGACCTTGTAGTTAAATCTAAGATTGTTTTTAAGAGTGAATTTAAATCTGCTTAGAGCTTTTGCGTTTATTTAGCATTAATGGCAAGTATGCATAATTCTTCCTATATTAGCCTTATTAAATTCTTTACTAGCCCTGGTAAGAAGGTTATTTAATTAGTTAATTAACAGATGACTAAATTAATAATAAAGTTAACAGATCTTAGTTTTAAAAAGCATAAAGATAGCAGGTTCTTAAGGACTAGCTATTTACTAAGGATGTCCCTATTTCCTAATAATAGGTACCTTCTTATCTCTTTAAATTAAAAGATTCTTAAGATTATTAAGTTTAACACCTAAAAGCACAATAGCCTATAAAGCTAGGATATACCACACGACCAGCACCGCGGACACGACGCGGTATCACGCCTAAAACGAAAAAGAAGCACGGAATTGGATTCCTCATCGTTGATTACCCCCCCTAGCGATGGCGCATCGCGTAAGGGGAGTAAGCGGCGTGAGGGGTGCGATAATCGACGAATTTTCGCGTGGATCCGCGACTAACGAAGGACAAGGCGCTACTTAGGAAGAAATGCAATACTAAGGAGAGAATCCTGGAGTAATAGTAGCATAGGATAAACTAAAGAATAAAATGAAATCACTAAAGGAATTAATAATAAAAGTTGTCCTAGAGGCAGAAATAACAGAAGTGTAGGCTTCTATTAGGACCTTTATACAAGTTGCTATAAATGCAGGAGGGGAGATAGCCTAAGCAAAGACTGGCATAGGAGACCTACAGGCCTTAATTATAGAAGCGGTTAATAGTAAAGTAGAAACTACGGTTAAGAAGGCGGTTAAGGAGGTAATGGAGGCCGTCCCTAGGACTGGATCGACGGTTAAGGGGACTTAGGCGATTGTTGCAGCTCGCGGAGTTATGGGGCAGAATACGACGATACCTCTGGCTTGAACGGAGGGTATGGCAATACCGGCCCGCCATTACCGGGAAGCAATGGTAAAGGGAAACACTATTAGCAAGGCAGTTAGGAACAGATTACTAGGAGAGATTATGAAGGCAGTAAACAGCGCTATTGGCGTGGAGGAGGCAGTAGCAGCATGCAGACTGCAGAGTGGAGACATAGTTATTACGTTTACAGAGGCAGGGAGGAAATAGAAGGAAAACACGGCCTGGGTGAGAGTTGCCTTTGGACCTACGGCGGAAGTAAATAGGAAGATGTTTAGTGTGATTATTAAGGGATTCCTAACACAATTGACGAACCACGTTGCGATTGAAGATATAAGGAAAAACATTAAAAAGGAGAATGGTCTAAACATGGCGAAGATAACAGTGCAGAAGCCAAAGGGAACAGCGACGAGGGCACCACTGGTGGTTAGCATTGAGGGCACCGAGGCAGCGAACCGCCTATGCTATGGGGGAATAATATACCAAGCAGAGATCTTTGACGCCGAGCTATATAACAAGATAGTCCACCCAAAGCAATGTTATAATTGCTACAAGATTAGACATATTGCTAGGCACTGCAAGGAGGAAGCAAGATGCGGCAGGTGTGCTGCTAGAAAACACCCTAAGGGAGAGAGGACTTGTCCGACGTTAACAGGCGAGGTACGGGAGAGATGCCCAAATTACGCAGGGGCACATCTAGCATGGTCTCGGCTATGTTCGGTGAGCAATAATAGGTGGCAACAGGCCCGGGAGGCTTACGCCGTAAGGCCGCTGTTCTTCTGCGACCATCGGTCGGAGGCCGCGACGGCTACCGCGGGCGAGGGTTATTATAGAGAAGAGACCGGGGGACCAACAGAAAGGCAGCTAAGAGGAAGGAGTATACAACCAAGGGGCCTTTCTACGAGACGAACATACGAACTACGATTAGGACGACAGAGACCGGCAGAGGAAGGCACAATGCTAGCCTTCCTATAACCAACAAGAGAGCAGAATAACACCGGGGCCAGCCCAACCAGGGTGCTCTGAAACACACAATAGAGTACATAATTAAGGTTATGTACTGGAATACACAGAAGAAAAGCAATTTAGTACATATAGCGTTAGGGCATGACGTTAGCCCTAAGGTGATAGCCATCCAGGAACCAGGAGGCTATAACAGTATACCGCTAAATCCATCTCGGGGGCACTATATGTTAGCAATATACAGTAGAAGAACGGCAATTTATATACACTGGAAGGTTGAGGCAGGGCTTTGGACTATAGGGAGGGGGGAGGATTAGTGCAGTGTTAAGCTATGTGGAGTAGAGGTGTACAACATATATTCCCCGACTTACAAAAGAGGGTGGCAGACGCCTTTACAACACTTCGCCGACACCTAGGCAAAGGGCCGGAGTGTATTCGTAGGGGACTTCAACCAACATCACCCCCTGTGGGACAGATTCGGCCGAACCTCTTAGGGGCATGATAAGATGTTGGAATTCATAATAAGGTGGCAGATCGGCCTAGTTACGCCGTTTGGGGAAGTAACAAGGAGAGAACATGGAAGCAGGGACAGCACTATTGATCACGCGTGGGCCACTCACGACGTTAGTGTCGAATTCACCAGGCCAGTGGAAATCGCCGGATCCGACTATGTGCCTCAACTTATCAGCATTAGGACAAGCGAGGAATTCAGCGATAGCCTAGGGTTGATCCGGGGTTAGAGGACAGCAGACGAGAACCTAATTATAGCAGAGGCGCTGAACAGGCTTGGAAAGGAGGGGTTAGAGCTCCCGCTAGGTAACCGGCAGGAAGTCGACAACTATGCGCAATGGCTTACTTACTAGCTCACGGAGATAGCCAACATAGTGGCACCTAAACGACCTTGAGGACGTAGCAAACTATAGCCATAGTGGAATAAAAGGGTTAAGGACGCAACAGCAGAGGCAAGACGTGCTAGCAGGCGGTGGCGGCAACAATGGACGCAGGAATTGTGGCAGACCTTAACAGAAGCTACAAAAATATAGGACTGTGTTATCTCGGAGGAGAAGAGAAGCAGCTGGCAACAGGCTGTCAGCAAGCTATCTAGGTCTAAAGGGAGCCTCTAGACCTTGGAGCGTTGGGCCTGGCTACGGAGTGGACTCCCCCTAGAGATATAACAAGTTCCGCTACTAACTCGGCTAGGAAACGACGGCAGGGAGGAGATAGTAAAGGTTATATACAAGGGCAAGGCGAGGGCATTTGCAGAGAGGTTCTTCCCTCCATCCGCAGCTAGGGCTCTAGGACTAGAGGGAGAAGAGGGGACAAGATACTGTGACAATGAACAGGTGGCTCCCGTGTTCACAGAGGAGGAAATTGGAGAAGTCATGAAGAATACGGCAAGCTGGAAAGCCCCAGGGCCGGACGAGCTACCAATGGGTTTCCTTAAGCTATACGGCGCAGCCCTAATATTGTGTTTAATACGCCTTGCGAACGCATGCTGCAGCTTAGGACACCATCCGGCCTCCTTCTGGCGTGCAAAGGTGGTAGTTCTATGCAAACCTGGGAAGACCCCTAAGGAGTTGGGCAGACCGGGGGGGTGGAGGCCGATATTGTTGCTGAACACGATGGGCAAAGTGATTGAGGGAGCCATTATAAGGAGGATCACCACTATAGCAGAGGAAGGCCATATACTGCCGGACATGCAGATAGGCAACAGGGCTGGCAGGTTAACGGAGGTAGCACTAAGCACGCTAAAAGAGGTAGTGAGGACGGCGTGGCACTATCAGGGGATAGCATCATTACTACAGCTGGATATTACCGGGGCGTTCGACACTGTCAGCTACAAACGATTGATACGCACTATGAGGGAGTTAGGACTGCCGGGGTGGATGGCCAGATAGACAAAGGGTTTTACGTCAGGAAGAAGAGCGCAATTGGCGTTTGACGGACGTACTACTAAGGAAATCCAAATCACTGCAGGGGTCCCGCAAGGGTCACTGGCGTCTCCTATCCTCTTTCTGTTGTATATCACACCACTGTATCGAAGGCTGGTGGCGGCAGAATTAACACTAACGTTAGGGTTCTCGGATGATACGAACATTATAGCATATGGAAAAACGGCAGAGGAGACCAAAGTATGACTAGAAAGAGCCTGGAGAATATGTGAGGAGTGGTCAAAGGAGTACGGGCTAAGGTTCAACCCCGGGAAGAGCGAGTTGATGCACTTTACAAGGAAGAGACAGGCAATTACAACGACGATCCGACTTAGAAGCATAACAATACAACCGACGCAATCAGCGCGATTCCTAGGGGTTTAGATCCACCGGAAGCTTCGCTGGTTAATATATATAGAGAAGGTGAATGCTAAGCTATCACAGCAGAAGTTAGCACTTACAGTGCTGGCTGTGTCTACATGGGGATGCCGACTAGAGTGTGCAAGATCCCTCTACACACAGGTGATAAGAAGCATAATAGCATATGGAGCTAGGATATACTACACCTATAGCGAGTTAGATGGGGTAGCACAGGGGATAGCAAAGGCATTTGTGAGGGAACAGAATAAATGCTTAAGGCGGGTTATAGGGGCGTATAAGGCGACGCTAGTAACACTCTTGGAGACAGAAGCAGTGGTGCTGCCAGTGGATCTGTACCTTAATTACATTAAGCGACGATTCCACCAAAGACTTAAGGACAGTGGCATGGGCGAGAAGATACGACAAGCATGCAATTTAATAGCAATGCAGCTACAATGCCAAGGAAGAGGCCGCCGACGCAACCTCTATGTGGCGTTTCCTGATGCCCCCTCCCCCCTCCCTGGCAGCCTTATGGCCAGACAGGAATTAGAGAGGGAGTGGGAAAAACGATGGATACGGTAGAGACGTGAAGCTCGGGTGAGAAGAGGAAGGGTAAAAGCAACAGCAGCAGACGAGGAACCTAATTTCAAGAGCATAAAGAAGATAGCAAGGCTCCATAACGGCCTGCTTAAGCATGAATCTGCGGCCCTAGTGCAGTTACGAACGGAAAAAATCGGGCTGAATGCCTTTCTCTATAGCAGACAGGTGCCCGAGGTAACATCACTGATATGTTAATGCTGGGGAGGAGATAAGGATATCTACCACTTTATCCTATTGTGTCCAGAACACAACCATCTAAGGCCGATCCCGGCAATGCCCGTGATAAAAGACCCGAGGGAACTTAGGGCGGCGCTAAATAACAAGAAGCTTGCACCTACTATCGCAAAGTGGGTGCTCTCGACTGGGCGCCTCTAACAGTACAGGCTGGCCAAGGAGCTTTATAAGGCATAGCAGATACGCGATAGTAAGGCTGGGAAAGGGGATAGAGGCGACGGAAACAATAGATTAGAGGAGGAAGAGCCGGGTTAGGAGGGGAGGTGCTTATAGGGGGTTTTTTACTAACATACTAACCTCTTATGCAAAGCACAACCACACTTCTGTCATTATCTGCAGTTCTGGGGGAACTGGCAGATATCTCATACTAATGGTTGAAAACAATAAAGACTCTATAGTAGAGGCTTAGCAGGAGCTAAATGGAGGAATATGGGTTTTCTCCCCTATTTTAGGGTTTTTCCTGTATTAAGAAGATAGTTGATGAACTAGATAGTGGCTCTAGCTACCTAGCGTACATGAATAATAATAAGTTTAACACCTATTTTATCCATATCTATAATAGAATATAAAAATAGTATAGCACTATTAAGCATATAAAAGGGTATTATACTAAAGATTATTAGAAGCTTTAAAATACTAGTGGAAGTTGTAGTACCGGCTCTAAAGGTGATGGTCCTTTAGTTAGAAGAATGCTTAATTATAAGGTTCTTTATGATTTTCATTAGAGAGTTAACTTAGCCTTAGCCAGCAGTTGAAATTCCTAATGCTTTTATTATTATTCATGTACGCTAGGTAGCTAGAGCCACTAACTAGTTCATCAACTAACTTCTTAATATAGGAAAAACCCTAAGATAGGGGAGAAAACCCATATTCTTCTATATAGCTCCCGCTAAGCCTCTGATATAAAGTCTTTATTGTTTCCAACCATTAGTATAAGATATCTGCCAGTTCCCCGGAACTGCAGACAATGACAGAAGTGTGGTTATGCTTTATATAAAAGGTTAGTATGTTAGTAAAAACCCCCTATAAGCACCTCCCCTCCTAGTCCGGCTCTTCCTCCTCTATTCTGTTGTTTCTGTTGCCTCTGGTCCCTTTCTTAGCCTTATTATTGCGTATCTGCCACGCCTTACCAAGCTCCTCCGCTAACCTGTACTGCTGAAGTTGCCCAGTTAAAAGCACCTACTTTACGATATTTGGTGCTAGCTTCTTGTTATTAAGCGCTGCCCTAAGTTCCCGTGGATCTCTTATTATGGGCACTGCCGGAATCGGTCTTAGATGGTTATATTCTGGGCATGACAGGATAAGGTAGTAGATATCCTTGTCTCCTCCCTAGTATTGGCATATTAGTGAAGTTACCTTGGGTACCTGTCTATTGTAGAGGAAGGCATTCAGCCCTATTTTTTCCGTTTGAAGCTGAACTAGGGCTGCAGATTCATGCTTAAGCAGGCTATTATGGAGCTTTGCTATCTTTTTTATGCTCTTGAAGTTAGGTTCCTTGTCTGCTGCTGTTGCTTTTGCCCGTCCTCTTCTTACCTGAGCCTTATGCCTCTGCTGGATCCACCGTTTTTCCCACTCCCTCTCTAATTCCTGTCTGGCTATAAGGCTGCTAGGGAGGGGGGGGGGGGCATTAGGAAACGCCTTATAGCGATTACGTCAGCGGCCTCTTCCTTGGCGTTGTAGCTGCAATGCTATTAAATTACAGGCCTGCTATATCTTCTTGCCCATGCCACTATCCTTAAGTCTTTAGTAGAATTGTCGTTTAATGTAATTAAGGTACAGATCCACTGGCGGTACTGCTGCTTCTGTCTCTAAGAGTGTTACTAGCGTCGCCTTATATGCCCTTATAACCTGCCTTAAGCATTCGTTCTGTTCCCTTATAAATGCCTTTACTACCCCCTGTGCTACCCCTTCTGGCTCGCTGCGGGTGTGGTATATCCCAGCTCTATAGGCTATTGTGCTTTGTATTACCTACGTATAAAGGGATCTCGCACACTCTAGTTGGCATCCCTACGTAAATGCAGCTAGCGCTATAAGCGCTAATTTCTGCCGTGACAATTTGGCATTTACCTTCTCTATGTGGGTTGACTAACAAAGCTTCCGGTGAATCCAAACCCCTAGGAATCGCGCTGATTGTGTCGGTTATATTGTTGCTCTGCTAAGTTGGATCGTCGTTATAATCGCCTGCCTCTTCCTTGTAAAGTGCATTAGCTTGCTCTTTCCTGGGTTAAACCTTAGCTTATACTCCTTTAACCACTCCTTATATATTCTCTAGGCTCTTTCTAGTTGTACTTTTGTCTTCTTTGCCGTTTTTCTATATACTATAATGTTTGTATTATTTAAGAACCCTAATGTTAATGTTGATTCCGCCGCCGCTAGTCTTCGATATAGTGGCGTGATGTAGAGCAGGAAGAGGATAGGAGACGCTAGCGACCCTTGCGGAACCCTTGCAGTGACTTGGATTTCCTTAGTAATACGTCCGTTAAACGCTAATTGTGCTCTCCTTTCTGACGTAAAGCCCTGTGCCCATTTGGCTATCTACCCTGGCAGTCCTAACTCCTTTATAGTGTGGATTAATCGTTTATGGCTGATGGTGTCGAATGCCCCGGTGATATCTAGCTGTAGTAATAATGCTATCCCCTGGTAATGCTACGCCGTTCTTATGATCTCTTTTAGCGTGCTCAGTGCTATCTCTGTTAATCTGCCAGCCCTGTTGCCTATCTGTATGTCTGGCAGTATATGGCCTTCCTCTGCTATAATAGTGATCCTCCTTGTAATAGCTCCCTTAATCACTTTGCCTATTGTGTTTAATAGCAATATCGGCCTCCACCCCCCTGGTCTGCCTAACTCCTTAGGGGACTTCCCAGGTTTGCGTAGAACTACTACCTTTGCTTGTCGGAAGGAGGCCGGATGATATCCTAAGCCGTAGTAAGTATTCGCAAGGCGTGTTAAACACAATATTAGGGCTGCTCTGTATAGCTTAAGGAAACCCGTTAGCAGCTCGTCTAGTCCTGGGGCTTTCTAACTTACTATATTCTTTATAACCTCTTTAATTTCCTCCTCTATAAACACGGGAACTGCCTGATTATCGTCACAGTATCTTATCCCCTTCTCTGCCTCTGGACCTAGAGCCCTAGCCGCGGATGGAGGGAAGAACCTCTCTGCAAATGCCCTTGCCTTGCCCTTGTGTGTAACCTCCACTATCTCCTCCCTGCTGTTGTCTCCTGGCTGGGTTAGTAGTAGGACCTGTTGCCTTTTAGGAGGAAGTCCACTCCATAGCTAGGCCTAACGCTCCAGGGTCTAAAGACTCCCTTTGGACCTGGATAACTTGCTAACTGCCTGTTGCTAGCTACTTCTCTTCTCCTCTGAGATAACACGATCCTGTTTTTTTATAGCTTCTGTTAAGGCCTGCCACGCTTCCTGCGTCTGTTGTTGCTGCTACTGCCTATTAGTATATCTTGCCTTTGCTGTTACGTCCCTTACCCTTTTATTCCACTAAGGCTGTGGTTTGCTGCGCCCTTGAGGTCGCTTAGGTGCTGCTGTATTGGCTATCTCTGTAAGCTGTTGGGTAAGCCACTACGTATAGTTATCGATTTTTTGCTGGTTGCACAGCGGAAGCTCTAACCCCTTCTTTCCAAGCCTGTTTAAAGCCTCTGCTATAATAAGGTTCTTGTCCGCTGTCCTCTAACCCCGGACTAACCCTGGGCTGTTGCTTGATTCCTTATTTGTCCTGATGCTAATAAGCTGGGGCATATGGTTAGATCTGGCGATTTCTACTGGCCTAATGAATTTGACACTAACGTCGTGGGTGGTCCATGCATGGTTAATAGTGCTGTCCCTGCTGCTATGTTCTCTCCTTGTTACTTCCCTAAACGGCATAGCTAGGCTGAGTTGCTACCTTGTTATGAATTTTAATATCTTATTGTGCCCTGGAGATGTTCGGCTGAATCTGTCCTACAAGGGGTGATGTTGGTTGAAGTCCCCTATAAACACACTCCGGCCCTTTGCCTGGGTATTGGCAAAGTGTTGTAGAGGCGTTTGCCACCCCCTTTTGTAAGCCGGGGAATATATGTTGTATACCTCTACTCCACATAGCTTGACACTGCACTAATCCTCCCCCCTCCCTGTAGTCTAAAGCCCTGCCTTGATCTTCTGGTGTATATAAATCGCTGTTCTTCCACTGTATGTTGCTAATGTATAGTGCCCCTAAGATGGATTCGGCGGTATACTGTTATAGCCTCCTGGTTCCTGGATGGCTATCACCTTAGGGCTAACGTTATGCCCTAACGCTAGATGTACTAGATTGCTTTTCTTCTGTGTATTCCAGTATATAACCTTAATTATGTACTCTATTGTGTGCTTTGGAGCACCCTGGTTGGGCTGGCTCTGGTATTGTTCTGCTCTCTTGTCGGTTATAGGAAGGCTAGCATTATGCCTTCCTTTGCCGGTCTCTGCCGTCCTGATTATAGTTTGTATATTTGTCTTGTAGAAAGGCCCTTTAGTTATATGCTCCTTCCTTTTGGCTGCCTTTCTATTAATCCCCTGGTCTCTTTTTTATGATAACCCTTGCCCGTAGTAGCTATTACGGCCTCTGACCGATGGTTGCGGAAGAACAGCGGCCTTGTGGCGTAAGCCTCCCGGGCCTGTTGCCACCTATTATTGCTCACTGAGCATAGCTGAGACCATGCTGGATGTGCCCCTGTGCAATTTGGGCATCTCTCCTGTACCTCGCCTGTTAATGTCAGGCAAGTCCTCTCTCCCTTAGGGTGTTTTCTAGCAGCATACCTGCTGCATCTTGCTTTCTTCTTGCAGTGCCTAGCAATGTGTCTAATCTTATAGTAATTATAACATTGCTTTGGGTGGACCATCTTGTTGTATGGCTTGGCGTTGAAAATCTCTGCTTGGTATACTATTCCCCCATGGCATAGGCGGTTTGCTGCCTCAGTGCCCTTAACGCTAACCACTAGTGGTGCCCTTGTTGCTGTTCCCTTTGGCTTCTGCACTATTATCTTCGCCATGTTTAGACCATTCTCCTTTTTAATGTTTTTCCTTATATCCTTAATCACAACATGGTTTGTCAATTGTGTTGGGAATCCCTTAATAATTACACTGAACATCTTCCTGTTTACTTCCGCCGTAGGTCTAAAGGCAACTCTCACCTAGGCCGTGTTTTCCTTCTATTTCCTCCCTGCCTTAGTAAATGTAATAACTGTGTCTCCACTCTGCAGCCTGTGTGCTGCTATTGCCTCCTCCACGCTAATAGCGCTGTTTACTGCCTTTATAATCTCTTCTAGCAATCTGTTCCTAATTGCCTTGCTAATGGTGTTTCCCTTTACTATTACTTCCCGGTGATAGCGGGCTGGTATCGCCATACCCTCTGTTCGGGCTAAAGGTATCGTTATATTCTGCCCTGTAACTCTGCAAGCTATAACAGTCGCTTAAGTCCCCCTAACTGTTGATCCAGTCCTAGGGACGGCCTTTATTGCCTCCTTAACCGCCTTCTTAACTATGGTTTTAACTTTACTGTTAACTGCTTTTATAATCGACGCCTGTAGATCTCCCGTGCTAGTCTTTGCTTGGGCTATTTCCCCTCTTGTATTTATAGTAACTTATGTAAAGGTCCTGATAGAAGCCTATACTTCTGTTATTTCTGCCTTTAGGATAACTTTTATTATTAACTCTTTTAGTGATTTTATTTTATTCTTTAGTTTTTCCTACACTACTATTACTCTAGGATTCTCTCCTTGATATTGCATTTCTTCCTAGGTGGTGCCTTGTCCTTTGTTGGTTGCGGATCTACGCGAAAATTTGTTAATTATTACACCCCTTGCGCCGCTTACTCCCCTTGCGTGATATGCTATTGCTAGGGGGGGTATTCGACGATGAGGAATCCGATTCTGTGCTTCTTTTTCGTTTTAGGCGTGATACCGCGTCGTGTCCGCGGTGTTGGTCCTTTCCTATCTTCCCTGGGTAGGAGTTCTAATGCTTTTATATTTAGAAGTATGCTATAGAATATATCCGCTGTATATTTTGTATTTATAAGATATACGTGTTATTAAGGTTATTCATTAGTATTGCGGTCGTAGGGGTCTTTAAGAAATAAGTCATGTTTAAAAGCATTATCCTATAAGAAGTTTACAGTTAATTAGGAAAAAAGTGGGGGATTTAGTGCTTGTATAAAGAATGTTGTAAAGGATTGAGTATTACGAGCCTCTTTATCGTCTGGTTTCTCTTTTTTATTAGTAGTAAGAAAAGCAGCGTTCTAAGCGGCTTTTTTGTGTTTATCCTTACAATTATTATTAGTAGTAATAAGTTAGGCCATCTCGCCCTTGTAGGCCTATAGGAATGTATAGTATTGGCGTTTAAAAGGTGGTTTTTAGTGTTTTCTGTTATTTTACTAAGTTATTCTTGCTTTCTTTTACTTAGAGGCAGGATGGTTAGTTAAGTAGCATTCTTCTTTATAGCAGATAAAGCATTTCTTTAAGCTTGCTCTGGCTTAAGGTTTTTTACAATATATAGCTTGTGAATACCATTAGTCTGTAAACATTACTATGTTAGTGTTTTAGTCTGTAGACCGGGCAATAAGGGCAGTCAAATTGTTATTAGTAGTTGTTAGTAACTAACTTATAGAGGTTAGTGGTATATCTATTGCTAAGAGGTAATTTCGAAGATTACTAACAAATCCTTTAAAGGTTGGCACATTCCTAAATTTAGTATTATAGAAATCGTTGTTATTTTCTATTACTTGCCGTACTTAATAAAGAAGAATCATATCTTACTTAAGAGGGTTATAAAGGCTATTAAATATCTTTATAAGTTGGTTAAGAAGGATTTCTAGGCATTTTAACTTGTTCTTTATTAGATGTTTTATAATAATATAGCAAAGGCATAAATCAGTAAATTGTGTTTTATAGAAGCTCTTATTCTTAGGTGTTTTAAAGTGATTCCTAATGTTCTGAGTTATTTCTTTAAATAGGATTATCTTTGCCCTAAAGTATTTAAGGAAGTATATATAGGCTTTACCTTAAAGTATAATAGGGAAAGCTTTTAGGTAAAGTAAGGGAGAAACTCCTACTTAAGAACATTTCTCTTTAAAATATAGTAACTTCTTATTAATAAAGTTATATACTTCTTTAGAATATTATTCTTTTTTCTAGTAAAGTCTCTTAAGAGTATTAAGGGCTTTTTAATTGCTATTAGAAAGTGTTCTAGTCAGGGTTTATGGTTCTGGGGGAGGGTCTTCGGTTGAATGAAAATCTTTATTGTTAGAGTCCTTATTATTGGAAAGTTTAAGTTGTTAAATCTCTTCTCCTTTTCTAGTTGCTTTTTCTAGTAAAGGTTTATATTCCGTGTTAGGGTTAATGTTTAAGATATTAATAAGATCTTTAGAGACATTTAATCTCGATTCTTTAGCTGTTTTAACACCATTATTATTAAGGTAATTACAAAGGGTATACTTAAGGTTATTATTAATTTTATTCAAAGTATCCTTAGTCTAATTTTCATAGTCCCGCTAGAAGTTAATAAGGAGATTACGCCCTTTTCCTTTATTAAAAATGTAGTAGTTAATCGTATATATAATACGGTTATTAATCTGTTGTTTAGTAGCTGTATTAACATTAATATTGTTAACTAACTTGGTTTAATTTAAGAATAGAATTAGATAGTGCTTATAAAGTTTTTAGGGAAGGGTGCTCTTTAGAAGTTCTCTTCTATAGATATCCTTTTAGAGCTGTTTATTAAAATCATCTATTTTTCCTTAACTAGAAGATATCTTGGTGTTTTTAAGTTAAGCTTTGTGTTTAGTACTAATTAAAGCTATTAGTGTTAGTTCTCTATGAATAACAGTAAAGATCTGGTTTTAATTATAAACGAGTAACAGTTAACAATAAGGGAGAAGATCTATAAGAGTTAAGTCTTCTTATAATTATAAACGATTTAATAGTTAATAATTTAAAGAAATAATTCTTTAGTTAGTATAACGTTGGAATTTCTTGTAGTTATGTAAGTAAAAGCGTTTAGATGAGTCTCTTCTGTGTATAACCTAGTAAATCTGTAGTTATTAGCAACTACTAATTAGTGTTAGTAATACTTAGGTTATAGGTATGCTATAGTATAACTATAAGGGGGGGGGGTTTAATAATTAATTTATCTATATCTCTAAAAGAGGGGAAGAAGCAGGCTATAATACGGAGGTGTAGTGTTATAGCTATAGTACAGCCCCATATTACATGACCTGTAATCCAGCTAATTAGGGTGCGTGTATTCTGTGTACAACCTATAATTCCTAGTTAATGCGGCATATCCCTTCCATCATCCATACGAGCGATTCCGACATATACCTATTATTTTTATATTATTTTTCTTATTTTAGAATATAGCTAAAGGGAATTTAGTTATTATATAGTATTAAGCCTTTAAGTATTCTTTTATCTTATAAGATTTAAAATTAAGGGTAATACTTTATAACCTTTTTATTACTTAAAAGTAATTTATATAAAGGATATTATATTTTATATAGTAGTTTTATATTTTTTTATTTAAAGCTATATATAGTTTAAATAGTTTAATAAATTCTTGTTATGGTCTTGCTAGAATGCAACTGCAGAGCTAGTGACTTGAATAATAATAATATTTATAGAGAAGAAGAGAAGGAAAAGATCTATCTAATTCTAGTATCCCTGCCTTTATAGTTATATGTATAACTAGGGTCTAAACCGCTTATATATTGCTTACATAAGGCCGTCCGCTCTTTAGCTGTATAGATCTGAGCTTTAAGCTCAAATCCATTACATAGCCCCCTTCTAATGTCCTGTTGTCCCTATAAAGGTCTTCTTTCCTTAAATAAACTAGATTAAACATACTCTTACTATGTTTACTAAATTATCCTATATGCACTCTTACTATTGTTTACTAAATTACCCTACGTATGTAGTGTATAAGGATCCTTAGACCCACTCCTGCATTAATCTTTTTCCAAATCCTAATACTTATACCTACTAACAATATCCAAATTAATCGTAATATGTTAGAAGATCGGGTCCATGCTACTATTAGTTTATTATAATCTAGATCACTTATAGTTACACCTGCCCTTATTATATAGATTACTTATATAAGTGTCTGTCCTTTCCCTAAATATAAGTATTAGGTCCACCCCCTCTTTCACAAAACTCCTAACCTCTTTTTCTAATGTGTCTCCTCTTTATACCCTTATTATTACCTCCTAATTTTTATATAAACTCCTCTTGTTATCCTAAGAGGCTTCTTATTACCCTTATTTCCTATTTTAATCAATCTTATTCTCTTTTTTATTATAACTACTTCTTTAGATACTACTACTAATAGACATCCTGCTTATCCTACCTATTTAAATATAATAGGAAATGCTCTTATTATAGGAGACTCTAGTAATAAGAAGTATGCCCTTATAGTTAAGTTAAAGTATTAATATATACCATATATTTATAATACTAGCATTTAAGGGACTATTTTATACACGCCAGGTCCTCATAAGTTATATAAGAAATGTTAATTAGCCTACTAAGTCTATATATAGGACTGCAAACTCCTAGCCTTAAACTCTAAATTATACTATTATATTTATAAGATAGAGAATCTTATTTACTGTAAAGCTGCTGTTTATACTCCTGCTATTCCTGCCTAAAATAGGCAAAAAGCGAAATAAGCAGTTATAACTCTAGAATTCCGTTACATTTATAACTATATTACGTACTACCTTAAAAACGCCTGTTAACATGCCTTTACTACACCTTTATTACTTATAACTATAAGTCCTACTATATCCTCCTAGAGTATAACCTTAGACCCTTAGTCTGTATTTATACCCTCTTTAAACTCTATTATTACTCTACTCTAATAATAATATGCTAATATAGAAGAACTTACTAGTGCACTTAAAGGGTTATATAGGGCTATTACTAAGAACTTAGCCCTTATCTATTCCGCGTCCTTATATTAGTTATAATAAGATACTCTATCTTACTTAGGACCCCTGCCGCCCTACTGTTAGGAAACTACTTGCAACCCTGTAGTTATTATCATTACCCCTACTAGCATAACCCCTAATATCTAGCAGGATATTACCCTAGTATAATCCGGGTTCTTCTTAAACCTCCTTAGCTGCTACTATATGCCCTATAGTAGTAGCCTGTAAGCCGGGCTTGTTTATCTTAATGTATATGTGCTAGTACTTATTAGAAATCTATTAGAAAAATTTTTTTTTTTTAACTTAAATATAGCAGACTATAGTTAGGAATTTAGGTTACCCTTTATGCGGGCCTGTTGTTGCTGTGTATATTGCCCTATTGTGCCTTATACCGCTCTAGTGCTATTATATCTAAAAAACTTTCTAAGGATTCCTATGTTAGCTAGACGTATCCTGCCTACTTAACTAACACATCCTGTTAATTACCTTAACCTTAGGCATTTTTAGCTGCTACTATTTCCTTAATCTTATATTCTATTAAATCTGGATTATCTTTATAAAGTAAGAGTATTAGGCTTGGTTTAGAATTAGCTAGCTATTATAACAGGAGTAGATTAGTAGCTACCCTTTTAATAAGGTTTATATAAAAAACTAGGTATATTCCCTGTAGGATATCTAGACGGACGGTAAGTAGAGTTAGTATATCTAAGACCTTATATTTTGCCTTTACCTAGTTAAGTTTTTAGCTAGGATGGTTTATCTTTATATAATAAAGATTTAACCATATAAAATCCCCTATTTAGTAACGCTCTGCTAGACACTAGGAAACATTTACTATATTCTATTAATGTTATTATATAAAGTTAATTGCAGCTTATGCTATTACTATCCCCTCCTAAATATATTCTAAGAATAATATAGCTTTTCCCTTAAGTAAGGTTAGGCTTCTGGTCTTATTTAATATACGCTGGACTAGTTTAATGTTAAAGCCTTTTAGTGCCTAGTTTGCACTTATACTAGTTATTATAGAGATCTGGTTATTAAGCGCTATTTAGTATACTAGTAGATAGTTAGCCTAGTTATACTGTAAAAAAGTAATAATTACTTATAAAACTACCTATACCTTTTAATTTACTTATTTTATGCCCCTGTCTATTTAAGGATAATAAGATGTAAATAGTAGTTACTTAATGCCTACTTACTTATAAAGTATAGTTTAAAAGCAACTAAGCTAATCTAAACTGCAATTAGAAATAATCTAATGGGGGAAACTATAGAAACGCTACTAGTAATGTTTAAACCGTTTTATACACGCTTTGGCTACTATACTTATTATTACCTCTAGCTATATGTACTTTAAGAGATAGTCCGTAATAACTATTAGGAATTATAGTAATGCCTTATTATATACTAAAAGCTCTGTTATAAAATCTACTAAGATTTGTAACTAGTAATAGTCTATAGCTAGTATAGATTTTAATAAACCCTAATAAAGTTATTAGCTCTTATACCCTCTAAAGCAATAGTAGTTTTATATATACTATGCTATATCCTTTAACATCCTATCCTAGTAGTAATCCCTATATAGTGCTTAGAAAGTAGTATTTTGCCCTAGGTAACCTAACATAGGTAAGTTATAAACCCGCTATATAAGCAAGGTAGTAAGAGGTTTATAATAAGGTACCCAAAGCCGTCCCTAAAATTATAGCATTTCTTATGCATTTAAAGTATAGTCTGCTATTTATAATTAGGTTTTTATGAATATAGGAAACTTTTGCTCTACTACTAGCACTACTTCTAGTTAGATTTAGGACAAACTATCCTTAGCTACCCCTTAGTTTTATAAATCCTAAAGTTGTCTATCCTAAAATAAATTAGAGCTAAGAGGAAGAGAACTTAAAACCTCTAGTCTAGAACCCGCTGTTATATCTAAATTATCTAGGTTATCCTTATCCTAGTTATTGCCCTCCTCTAACTTACCTATTGTTTACACTTTAACTGGGTTTATAATAATAGCTCCTGGCTCTTAAACTGTCTTTAATGTCTGCTAAATCAGGCAAAACATACGACCTACTAGCCGTCCCCCCTTGCCCTAATCCTAGTCCTATTAGGATAAAGCGTCTGGCTGACCTGCTTGTGTACCTAGGCAATAGCGTAAGTAATAGTTAAAAAGGGATAATATTTCTGCCTATCTTGCTTATCTTTTAGATATCTCTTAAGGGGCCGTAAAATACTCTAGATTCTTATAATTTATAAGGATTATAAACGGCTAGGCTATGCTCCTTAGCTTAGCTAACCATGCCTTTAAGCAGGAAATAATGCTAGAGAACTTCTTATTATAGATTATATAGTTCTGCTATATAGCTGTTAGTTGCGCTAAGTAGTATGCTACTAGCCTTTATACTCCCTCTAAATTGCGTTAGAAGAGGCATCCGCCTATAGTCTTATTAGAGGAGTTAGCCTTTACTTGCGTCTTTAAGTTAGAATCCTATTATATAAGAATTAGGAATGAAATAAAAACGGCTTTAAGCGCCTAAAATGCCTTTTTATGTTTTAGGGACTAGTAAAACCTGGCAGCCTTCTTAGTAAGGTTGGTTAAAAGGCCTATAAGGTCTAAGAAGTTGTTAATAAATTCCTAATAAAAATTTGCAAAGCCTAAGAAGCTTTGCACCCTATAAACCATTTAAGGGGACTTCTAATCTTAAATAGCCGCAATCTTTTCTGGGTTAGGGCGGATAGCCTTGCTAGCTTTTATAATAAATCCTAGGTACTTTACCTCTGTAACTATAAACACATACTTATTAATATCTAAATGCAGCCTAGTGCATTTTAGTTATCACAGGACCTCTTATACTTTTACTATATAGTCTTTCTTAGAGCCCTTAGTATAAATAAAAATATTATTCAGATAAGCTATTGCAAAGTCCCCTAATGTGTTCCCTAAGGCATTATTAATATATTATTAAAAAGTAGCAGGTGCCCCTGCTAAACTAAAGAGGCAAACCAGCTACTTAAAGAGTCTAAATTACGTCTGGAATGCTATTAACTGCTTATCTCCTTTAGCAACCTATAGCTTATAAAAAGCTATATAGACATTAAGCTTAGTAAAGTATCTTACTCTAGCTAGGAAGCAAAGGGTCTTTTTAATTAAAGGAAGGAGGTACTTATCCTAGGCTATAACTTTATTTAATGCCTAATAGTCTATATAAAATTACTAACCCCCTCCTGCCTTCTTAATAAGTAAGACTAAAGCCCTAGCTAATAAAGAGCTAGCCTGTATCCAACCTTTATCTATAAGATCTATGATTTGCTTTTGTATTTCTAAGAACTGCTCCTAAGGCATATTATATAAGGGAGCCTAAGGAAGCTTAGGGTTAGTTTTATTAGGGTTTTTCCGCAGTTAAATGTAGTAGTTTACAGTCCCTCTGTGCAGTAGCAATACATTTGCCTTTTCCTTATCAAATAAGTCTCTAAAATCCTAGAGCTCTTCTAGCAGGCAGTCTAAAAGCGTTTTAATTAGGTCTAGTTTAGGTGTAGAAATATTAAGTATTAAGGTTATATCTTATAAGCTAGTAGCTAAAAACTATATATCTTTTTTTTTTCTAACCACTACTTATTATACTATCCTAGCATATACTAAACCTAATACTGTAATTATTAGAGTTGCCACCTTTCTAGTAGATAATGCTTACACCTAAAGGTTTCCTAAAGAACAGACCATAAGTAATTCCTAGGCCGTATAAATTATAATATTATATTACTTTAGCCATAGGGTGCCTAAGATGTATAACCAGGTAAGACCCGGGATTATATATGCTAAGACTAGAAAGCTCTATCTGTCTATATTAGTAGTAAACTAGGTAACCCTAGATATTATAGTTAGGCCTTAGTAGTAGCTGTCCTAGCCTTGCTTTTTAATAAAAATAGCTATTTAAATTATTTAAGGTTAGGCTAATAGAAACATAGGAAACCCTATACTTTATATAAACGATTTACTTATAGCAGTATAGCTATTACACCTGCTATTTACTTATGTATTAGTAAAGGCTATTTTATTAAACAGAACTAGTAATAAAAAAGGAGTAGTATTTATTTTCTGTTTTATTTGTTTATATGCCTTAGCTATAATACGTAGTTAGTGTAATAGTATCTTGCTATTATTTTCCCCCTTACTAAGCCTTATGCTTAGGGGCTGTCTTTTTCTAATTCCTCCTTTACTTTAGGCTTAGACTAATAACTAGTTATATTTAGTGTGTATATAGTTGTTTTTGGAGGTTATGCTGGGAGGAGCCGGCAGGACTTTATACAGTGGTTTGTGCTATTATAACATAGGCACTACTTGTTATTTTATTGTATTTATATGGTTTCCTTAGAAACCTACGTGGTATGTGCTTTTCCCTTACCTAATAACACTATAATGTTTACCCTTATTATCTGTATATCTCTCTCTTTATTATAAGAGGAAGCTGAAGGGGGTCCTGCCTATCTACAGTGCTATAGCTTAGATTACTCCTTTAGTTTGTATAACTTAATATCTAGTGTAATGCTCTATAGCCTGGCTACTGCCCCTTAGTAGTTAGCATAGGGAATATCACATCCTATATAGTAATTGTATATCTTTTTATTTAGAGCTATACGTAATTTAGATAATTTTATAGGGTTTGCCTATTTACGTCCTCCTGCTAAGATAAGTTTCTATTTAAATTAAATAAAAAAGTTATTAAATTTTTCCCCTGGTTATTATTTAACCTAGTTAAGTTTACTAATAGCTTGCTTTTATTAGTAGGGATTAATAAATAAGGAGTTAAGGTATAATAAGAACTTTACTATAAAAAAACAAAGGGATTCCCTAGCTTTAAAAAAGGGTGCAATCTATGCCTGAACCTAAGCTAATAAGTACTAATAAATAAACACTATTTATCCTAATTATTACTAATAAAGGCGCTATTTGCTGCCAGTTTGTAAGCTAAAAGACTATACTAAGCCTAGTATTTAACCCTACTCTTATTATAAGAGTTACCTATATTAAGGGGTTTTCTCTTTAGTTTTGCCTTTATTAAGGACACTTGTAGTCCGCCTACGCCTAAGGCGCCTGTATTAGTAGTGAAAGATACGGCTAAAGCAGATGCTGTTTATAGTTATTATTTTAGCTTAGTAATTTAATTTACTATGTTCTGATTTGTTATTTCCTACACTGTTATTATATGTTAAAGACATAGTAGTTTCTGTATAGTATTTGTCTTACCTGGGTTAGCTATAGTATTATGTTATACTATATCTATTATTATCCTGTCTATTATAAGTATAACCTTTATAACATATTTAATAAGGTTCCTAGGGCAGATAGTAAAAGGATAAATATTATATGTTATAGTCTTACTAAAATGCAACTACAAAGCTAGTAACTTAAATGAGAATAATATTTATAAAGAAAAAGAAAAGGAAAAGATCTGTAATGGATTCGAGCTTAAGGCTCGGATCTTTACAGTCAGAAGAATAACCACATTACAGAAGCCAGACTTTACAAGCTATACAAGCAATACAAGTTAGGTGTGCATACTAATATACTTTAAGTCGGCCTTTCAACTTAAGCTTTATACTAGCTAATCAGACCTTATATATATCTAGATCTATCTTACTTTAGCCTTTTTACTTAGGCTATATAATAATAAATAGGATAAGCTATAAAGGCAGGAGTTCTAAAAGGATTATAAATCTTTTCTTTCTCTTCTTCCCTAAGAAGATTATTCTTATTTATAGTTACTAATACTATAGTTACACATTAGCTAGACTATAATATATAATCTTCTTTCTTTTGTCTTTATTTTAAAAACCTTTACAGGTTTTATAAAGAGGTAACATTTAATATAAATAAAACACAATAGGGTACAATATAGCCTGATATAGCAGGCAATTTAGCAGGGATAAACGCTATATAGGAATTAATAAGGCTTTAATATATTATAGCCTTATATAAGCAGATAAACCAGGACACTACTAATTAAGTTGTAACATTATCTAAGTAGCTTAAGATTGCAACTACTTTAGCCACACCCTTTACCTAGGATGTAAGCGCCTTAGGCATGGGCGGATAATATAAAGATTCTCTAATAGAGAAAAAACCTAAGAGGAAGCCCCTTAATATAAGTAACCTATATGACAGGAATTGAATTAAATACCAGGCATAGTGTAACCTCTTAGCTTATAAACTACAAGCTAATAGCAACTTTATTAGGAGCGCTTAGGATAAATAGTATTTTATATACTAATATCTGTTGGCTAAGGTTAGGGCCTAGGTTACTCCTTTCTTTAAGGCTGGAGAAACCCTTAGTTACTTCTTAGATAATTTTTTAGGATATCTTAACTCCTTATTTATAAATCCTTATTAATAGGAACGTATTATTACTAAACTTAACTAAGTAGAACAATACTTAAGCGAAAATTTTAATGATTTTTTTGTTTATTTTAAATAAAAATTAGTTCTTGCTAGAGGATGTGAATAGGTAGATTTTATTAAATTATTAAAACTATATATAGCCTTAAATAAAAAGATATATAATTTCTATGTAAGGCAGGATATCCCCTATACTAATTACAAACAGGCAGTAGTAAGACTTTAGGGTATTGCCCTTAATATTAAGTCTTATAACCTAGAAGAATAATTAAAGACTAAACGTAAAGGGCAAACTAGATTCCCTTTAAGTGCATCTTATAAAAAGGACAGGGATATGCAGATAACAGGAGTAAATATTATGTCTTTCACAGGGCACTAAAATGCAGGTAAAACCCGTGCTAAGTAGATATTAGCAGAAACAATACAGGCTTATAAAGATAATAACTAATATCTATATTGCAGTACTACTAGCTACTAGGCAAAGGCTTACTGCCTTCTTCTAGCATATTGTCCAGATTCTAACATTTACATTATAAAAACAATAAGCCCCTAAGTAGAATCTAAAGTAAAAGAGGATTTAGAAAAAAATAGCCCTTAAGCTTAAGGCTTAGCAAGGGGGTAGAAAAAGGCAGAAAGCTATCTTACTAAATACTACCTACAGGTAAAGGCATATATGAATAGATAGAGAAAAATATAAACTTAACTCCCTTTTTAATACTAGTTTTATTTAACAAGGAAGCCTTTGCTAATGCATAAGTAAATAATGGTTATAATAGTTATACTGCTGTAAGCGAATCCTTTATACAATATATGGGATTTCCTATAATTAATTTAGCCTAACTACAATAAATATAAACAGCTATGTCTATTAAGAAACAGGGCTAAGAGGGTTTTTATTAGGGTCCTATAAAGATATCAAGGTTTACCTAATTTATAGCTAATGTGAATGGATGAGGTTTCCTAGTTTCTGTATATATAATACTAGGACTCACCTGTTTATATATCTTAGGGACCCCTTAGTTAAAATAATATAATATTAAAATTCACACTACATAAGAATCTCTTATAGTCCGCTCTTTAAGAAATCTTTAGGTTTAGGTAATAACTATAAGGAAAACTAATAATTTAATAACAGAAATATTAAGCTCTGTTTATAGGGAAATAATATAATAAGTAGTAGTAAAGAAACAAACAGATATACAGATCTTAGCTACTAGCTTATAGGATATAACCTCTATACTAATAATTACACCTATAGCAGACCCTACTTAGGCCCTAATAGACCGCTTACCTAAGGAGCTCTAGGATTTCCTAGCCTTATTTAATAAAGAAAAGGCAAATATATTGCCACTATACCAGGGGACTACAGACCATTATATTCAGCTATAGAAAAACCCTAATAGGACAGAGCTAGAGCTCCCTTAGGCCCCTTTATATAATATGCCTTAGGAATAGCTTCTGGAAATTCAGAAACAAATCGTAAACCTTTAGGATAAAGGTTAGATTTAAGCAAGCTCTTCCTTAGCTAGGGCTCTAGTCCTGCTAGTTAAGAAAGCTAGGGGGGGTTAGTGGTTTTATGTTAATTATTAAGCACTAAATAAAGTCACAGTCTAGGATAGATATCCTCTCCCCTTAATTAAGGAAATGCTCTGCTCCTTAGCTAGGGCAAGGTATTTTACTAAACTTAATGTCTATATAGCTTTTTATAAACTATAGGTTATATAAGGGAATAAAGTCCTAACTGTATTTTAGACCAGATTTAGATTATTTAAGTGGCTGGTTTGCCTATTTAGTTTAGCTAGGGTGCCTACTACTTTTTAGCATTATATTAATAATGTGTTAGAGGATATATTAGGAGATTATATAACAGCTTACATAGATGATATCCTTATCTATTCTAGAGGTTTAAAGAAGGATTATATATAAAAAGTATAAGAAGTTCTACGCTGTTTAAAACAAGCCGGGCTATATTTAGACATTAATAAGTGCGCATTTATAGTCTAGGAAGTAAAATACTTAGGATTTATTGTAGAAGTAGGAAAAGCTATCTATCCTAACCTAGAGAAGATTATGGCTATTTAGGACTAGAAGTCACCCTAATTAGTACACAGAGTAAGGAGTTTTTTAGGCTTTGCAAACTTTTATTAGGAATTTATTAATAATTTCTCGGACCTAGCAGGGCCCCTTACTAACCTTACTAAGAAGGCAGCTAGGTTCCATTAGACTCCTAAATGCAAGAAGGCATTCTAGGCGCTTAAGACAGCTTTTATATCATCCCTGATTCTCATGCAATAGGACCCTAACCTAGAGACGTAAGTAGAAGCCGACTCTTCTAATAAGGCAATAGACGGATGCCTTTCACAATACAATTTAAAGGGTATATAGCGGCCTATTGCATATTACTTAGTACGACTTACGGTAGTGCAACGGAACTATATAATTTATAACAAGGAGCTCTATAGCATTATTTTTTGTCTTAAGGCATAGTAAGCAGAACTATAAAGTATGGCCTAACTATTTACAATTCTTACAAACTATAAAAATCTAGAATATTTTACAGCCCCTTAAGAGATATTAAAAAGGCAGGCAAGATAGGCTAAAACATTATCTCTTTTTAATTTTTACCTTTAATATCGTCCAGGTACATAGGCAGGTAGGCTAGATGCTTTCTCTTAACAGGAGTAAGATTAAGGTTAGGGGAGTTATCCTATAGGATATATTATACGTCCGGTCTAAAGCCCAGACACGGGTAATATATCCCTAGTAGGAGTGTAAATAATAGCTAAGCTAGAGGAGGATAGTAACCAGGATAATAATAATCCGGATAAAACAATTACACAAGACGTTATTAGCATAGACTTAGCAGGGCCGTTACTATAAGGTTCTAACCTCTTTTAGGATAAACACCTTTAGGATCTATAGAACTAAAGAGTTACTATAAATGGCTTATATAGCATAAAATTAGGAGTAGTTTAGGCAGCAGAGCAGAAATTTCCCGCCTCTATAGGAACTAAATCTCAGATAGCGGATTATACATTAAACGTCTAAAGAGCGCTATAATTCTAAGGGCAGCTCTGGATTCCCTAATATAAGCCTCTTACTATATTGCTTATATAATAGGTTTATAACTTGCTTATATTAGGTTACCTAGGAAGGAATACCACTTTCTAGATATTATAAAGAGACTATTACTAGGATAGGATATTAAAAGACATAGTATAGTTTATATAGAATTACTACTATTATAGTAGGAGGAAGAGTTAACAGCTTTAACAGGGGCTTTTAAAACCTATACTAGTAGCAGACCGTTACTAGTCACAGATATCAGTGGATTTTATAACTAATCTTCCTATATATAATAAGAAGTTACTACGCTACCTAATAGTTATTACAAATTGCCTTTCTAAGTACATATAGTTAGAGGTAATAATAAGTATAATAGCTAAGGCGTGTGCAGAACGCTTTAAACATTACTAGTAGCAATTCTATGGTTTTCCCTGCTAGATTATCTCTAACCGCAGATCAGATTAGCTTAGCCGTTTTTAGACCATACTTTATAAGAAGGTAGGTATAAAATAGCTATTATTTATATTATATTACCCTTAAATAAACAGCAGAATAGAATAAGTAAACTAAGAGATACAGGCAGTCCTCTAAGTAATTATTACCTTTTTACAACATAATTAGGCTAATTATCTCCCGGCTTACTAAATAGCGCTTAATAACTAAACGTCCATAGTAACTAGGCTAAGCGCAAACCAGGCACTAAAGGGGTTTAATATTAAGCTAATTTAATAAGTATCGGACACAACTAAAAGTCTAACTTTACCTAAAAGAAGGGCCGCATTATTCCTAGAATATCTCTAAGAGGAAATAATACTAGCCTAGGCAGCAATTAACTTTACATAATAATAATAACAGGATATAGTAAATACTTCCTAATAACCAGTAGAACAATATTAGGCAGGAGACTTTATGTAGTTAAATCTATGCTATATTAAGACTAATTGCCCTAGCTAGAAACTTAATTAGGTTAAGGCAAAATATTAGGTTTTAAATACGCTAATACTACTTACTATCTGACTTAATATTCTACGGGGCATACACCCTGTCTTCTATATAAACTTAATAAAAAGGGCCATATCTAACCTACTACTATTATAACTATAAGCGGATTCTAGACTAGGGCTAACACTCTTGTTACATAAAGACAATCTAAAGTTAGTAGAATACAAAGTAAAGGATATATTAGTAGTAAGAAATGCATAAGGTCGTGGAAACTAATAGGATATACTAGTTAAATGGGTTAGGTATACCTAGCTAATATAGGAGCCCCTGGAAAGTTTCCTAGTAATAGTAGTACTAGAGAGATTTAAAGCATAATAGGGGGACATATATAGTAATAACGGGCCTAAACGGAGGGCGAACTAAATTTAATCTATAAATTTCTATATAATTAGACTAAGTCCGAAACAAAAAAAAAAAAAAAAAAAAAAATGACACATAACTATTACCTCTTCTTTTGTCCCTGCTCTTTAGCCTCCTTACAGAGGCGCTTTCGCTTTATTTTATACGCTAATTAGATGTATCTCTCCTTCTCTTTAGCCTCCTAGATGGCATTAGTTATAGTATTATTAATATTCTTATAAGAGCTATCTTTAGAGGGAGAAATGGGGGTTAAGGGAGGATTAAGGGAATAAGAGAAATAAGGAGTTTTAATAAAACTCTTATCCCTAGAGGGAGGTTGGGGGGGGTAGTCCTAAGGGCAGGCTGCTTAGATAAAAACAGGGGTTAGTTAGTAAGAACCCTGGTATATTTTAGGAGGCAGTTGCTAGCTATAGTGCTCTTTATAAGAGTGGTTTAAAGTTAGCGTATTTTAACTAATAAATTAGCAGCTTATAGTATATTTATTAGCACTATAAAGGCAATAGGTATAAAGGGAGGACTAGAGGAGGCAGCAGGGAGGAGGCTTATAGCAGGAATAGTAGCAGAAGTAGTAGTATAGGCAGCTCTTAGAGCGTCCTTAAAATAATATCTAGTATAAATAAATTCAGCTATAAGGATAGCCTAGGTAGCCCTATGTCTAGGCACTATAGGCATAGCCAGGACTTTAATCGCACGCCTAGCACTAGTAAGTTAGCATATATTCTTAATAATCTGCTATAACTTAGGGTTTATTAATAAGAGCTCCCTTTCCTAAAGACAACTCCTGTAACTTACCTAACAAGCACAGTAGGCATGGCTATAAGGGTTAGGGAGACATTTAGCCTCCCTATGGATATAAAGGTTATTTACGTAATAAATACAGAACACCTTATACTTAGCAGCACTAGCGGCATCTTTGTCGTCTAAGTTACTTATTATAGCAAGACTACTATATATATAGTTTAGGGGGGGTGGCAGAGGAGCTCCTGCTGTAGCAAACATGCTTCTTATATTAAAACTATTAGTAACTAGATATTGTGAATTATACTAGGGATATTTAACTTATATGCGGACAGGTATAATATTATAGGAAAGAAAAAAACGTTTTACAGGAAAGAAAAATAACTATATCCTCTAAGACAGGTATAAATAAGAGAATTAATAAAAGTAAGATAGTTAATAAAGAAAGGATAACAAAAGATAATGCAAGAGAATCCAGGGATTAAGTTTATATTATTATACGGACGTTAAAAATGCAGGGGGCTAGCGACCTACATCCGGTTAGTAAGACAACTAGTTAAAGGTAGGTTATATATTAAACCGGCATCTATGTATACCTAGGGGAGCTTAGGGAAGAATATAATAAAAAGGGGGGCCTATATATTTTCGTTGCTATTACGGCGTTTTAGCGGCAAGAAGGGGGCTATATAATAGATTTAAGCTTAAGGCTTAGATTTTTACAGTTAGAAGAATAACTACATTATAAAAGCCAGACTTTACAAGCTATATAAGCAATATAAATTAAGTGCGTATACTAATATACTCTAAGTCAGCCTTTTAACTTAAGCTTTATGCTAGCTAATCAGACCTTATATATATCTAGATCTATCTTACTCCAGCCTTTTTACTTAGGCTATATAATAGTAGATAGGATAAGCTATAAAGGCAGGAGTTCTAAAAGGATTGCAAATCTTTTCTTTCTCTTCTCCCTTAAGAAGATTATTCTCATTCATAGTCACTAATACTGCAGTCGCACATTAGCTAGACCATAACAAGATCTATCTAATTTTAGTATCTCTGCCTTTATAGTTATGTGTGTGACTAGGGTCCAAACTGCTTGCGTATTGCTTATATAAGGCCGTCCGCTCTTCGGCTGTATAGATCCGAGCTTTGAGCTCAAATCCATCACAATTCTGCCTAATAATATCCTCTTACTAAGACTAGCTTTTACTTAAAGTAAATAAAAAAATTATTAAATCTTTCTTTAAGTTATTATTTAACCTAATTTAATTTAATAATAGTGTGCTCCTCTTAATAAGAATTTAGGAATAAGATATTAAAATATACTAAGAACTTCTTTAAAGTATAATTGATAGATTTTCCTACTTTAAAAAAAGGTAAAACCTAAGCTTAAACCTAATTTAATAAGTATTAGTAAATAAAATACTATTTATCTTAATTATTCCTAATAAAGGCTCTATTTACCTTAAGTTTATAAGCTAAAAGGCTTTTTTATACTAGATATTTAACCTAGTTCTCCTTATAAGAATTACTTACATTAATAGGTTTTCTCTTTAGTTTTGTCTTTATTAAGGCTACTTACTATCTACTTATGCCTAAAGTGCCTGTATTAATATTATAAAATATAGCTAAAGTAAATGCTATTTATAGCTATTATTTTAGCTTAGTAATTTTATTTACTATATTTTTATTTATTATTTCCTATGCTATTATTATATTTTAAAGGTATATTAGCTTTTATATAGTGCTAGTCTTAGCTATGTTAGCTATTGTTAGTAACGCGCAGGTTATAGGTATGCTGCAGCACAAATGTAAGGGGGGGGGTTTAATAATTAATTCTGTCTTTTTTAAGAGGGAAGAGAAGCAGGCTATAATACGGAGGTGTGGTGTTATAGCCACGTTACAGCCCTAGGTTATATAACCTATAATCTAGCTAATTAGGGTGTGTGTATTTTATATATAACTTATAATTCCTAGTTAATGTAGTATATTCCTTTTATTATTTATATAAGCGATTTTAATACTTATAAATTTTCTCTTTATTAAAAAAGAGGAATTGCTCTAAAAAAATGCATAAAACGCCTTGATAATCAAATATTAATAAACCGGTAACAGCGAAAAACATCCTTTAAATAAATGACTTTTGTTAGTCCAGGCTAAATGGTTATTAGGGCAAAGAGTGTTATGGGGGGGGGGGGCCAAAGAGTGTAATTCCTGCGTTTAATCCTACTAAATTAGGCGCTTATAATTGCATTTAAATTTATTAAATTTAAACTCTTTATTAGGCGCTTAATTTACTGTTAACTTTAGTAAGGAATTAGGACTTTTCTATTCTTTAGCAGCTCTAGCAGCGGCTTTTGCAGCAACTTTTATAACAGGTCTTTTACATAAAGGTTAACTATAAGCTAAAAGTTAGCCTTTTCTTTCTTAATAAGAAAAGCCTCTGCTTAAGAGTGTTTAACTTTTCTATTCTTTAGCGGCTCTGGCGGCGGCTCTTGTAATAACTCTTACAATAGGTCTTGTGTATAAAGGGTAATTATAAGCTAAAAGTCAGCCTTTTAATTCTTAGTAAGAAAAGCTTCTGCTTAAGGGTGTTTCTAGGGTCTTTTATATTCTCTTTATAATAAAGTCATTAGGTTATTAAGGGGGTTCTTATGGTTTTTATTATAAGCCGGGGTATTCTCATAAATTTCGTTAAGTTTGGCATCTTCTTGCCCTTAGCTTTTTAGGCCGTGGCCTTAGCCTTCTTGGAAAATTAAGGATATTCCCGTAGCTTTGTCATCATAAGCCGGGTCTTTCCTATGATAAAGTCTCTTAAGAGTATTAAGGTCTTTTTAATTACTTCTAGAAATTTTTCTTATTAGGTTTTATGGTTCTGGTTAAGAGTCTTTAGTTAAATGAAAATCTTTCCTAGTTGATTTCTCTGACAAAGGTTTATAATCTGTATTAGGGTTAATATTTAAAATATTAATAAGATCTTTAGAGATATTTAATCTTAATCCTCTGGCTGTCTCGACGCTATTATTATTAAGGTAATTATAAAGGGTGTACCTAAGTTTATTATTACTTTTATTAAAAGCAGCCTTAGTTTAATCTTTATAATATTATTAAAAGTTAATAAGAAGGTTATAACCTTTTCCTTTGTTAAGAATATAATAGTTAATTATATATATAATACAGTTATTAATTTATTGTTTAGTGGCTGTATTAATGTTAATATTTTTAACTAACTTAGTCTAATTTTAGAATAGAATTAGGCAGTGCTTATAGAGTTTTTAAGGAAGAGTGCTCTTTAAAAGTTCTCTTTTATAGATATTTTTTTAAAGTTATTCCTTAAAATCATCTGTTTTTCCTTAGCTTAACAACATCTTAGTGTTTTAGGTTAGGCTTTATATTTAGTACTAATTAAAGCGGTTAGCGTTGGTTCTCTGTGAATAACAGTGAAGATCTAGTTTTAATCATAAATAAGTAGTAAAAGTTAATAATAAGTAAGAAGATTTATAAGAGTTAAGTCTTCTTATAATTATAAACGATTTAATAGTTAATAATTTAAAGAACTAATCCTTTAGTTAGCATAATATTAGAATTTCTTATAGTTACGTAAGTAAAAGCATTTAAACAAGTCTCTTCTGTATATAACCTAGTAAATCTATAGTTATTAGTAACTACTAATTAGTGTTAGTAACGTGCAGGTTACAGGTATGCTATAGTATAAATGTAAGGGGGGGGGTTTAATAATTAATTTTATCTTTTCTAAGAGGGAAGAGAAGCAGGCTATAATACAGAGGTATAGTGTTATAGCTACGTTATAGCCCTAGGTTATATAACCTATAATCCAGCTAATTAGGGTGTGTGCATTTTATATACAACCTATAATTCCTAGTTAATACAGCATATCCCTTCTATTATCCATACGAGCGATTCCGACAGCTATAGTATTAGGTTATAATATATTTATTATTATTCCTTTTATTATAAGTATAACCTTTATATTATATTTATTAAGGTTTTTAGGGTAGATAATAAAAGGATAAATAATATATGTTATAATCTTGCTAAAATATAACTATAAAGCTAGTAACTTAAATAAAAATATTATTTATAAAGAAGAAAACAAGGAAAAGGTTTATTTAATTCTAGTAACCCTGCCTTTATAGTTATGTATATAATTAGGGCCTAAGCCGCTTATATATTGCTTACGTAAAGCCGTCCGCTTTCCGGCTTTGTAGATCCGAGCTTCGAGCTCGAATCCATTACAACTTTAAGTAAAAACTGGTTTCAATAGAAGGATATTATTAGGTAGAATTTATTAAACTATTTAAACTATATATAGCTTTAAATAAAAAGATATAAAACTACTATATAGGATATAATATTCTTTATATAAACTACTTTTAAGTAGTAAAAAGGTTATAAAGTATTACCTTTAATTTTAAATCTTATAAGATAAAAAAATACTTAAAGGCTTAATATTATATAATAACTAAATTCCCTTTAGCTATATCCTAAAATAAGAAAGGTAATATAAAAATAATAGGTATAAATATTATATTTTTCTTTAAATAGTAAAAAATATATACTAAGTAGGTTTTAATAAAGGAAATATAATCTTAATATAATAATAAATAGTGCTTATATTATAAAATTACTAAATATTAATTAAAAGTATACTAACTTTTCCTTATATATTCTTTAAAAACTAATATATATATAGTTAATATAACTATACCCTAGGTTAGGTTTAAAGTTAAAAATAACTTAAAAAAAGATAGCTTTTAAGCTTAAGGCTTAGTAAGAAAAAGGAAAATAATAGTTAGCTATTATAATTACTATAAAAGGCATATAAATAAATAAAAAAGAAAATAAACTCTAATTCTTTTTTATTACTAGTTTTATTTAATAAAATAGCCTTTACTAATATATAAGTAAATAATAAGTATAATAGCTATATTATTATAAGTAAATCTTTTATATAATATATAGGGTTTTTTATATTCTTATTAGCCTAACCTTAAATAATTTAAATAGCTATTTTTATTAAAAAGTAAGGCTAAAATAGCTATTACTAAGGCTTAACTATAATATCTAGGTTTACTTAGTTTATTATTAATATAAATAAATAAAGTTTTTTAGTTTTAGTATATATAATTCTAGGTCTTACTTAGTTATATATCTTAGGAACCCTATAGTTAAAGTAATATAATATTATAATTTATATAGCTTAAGAGTTACTTATAGTTTATTCTTTAGGAAATCTTTAAGTATAAGTAATATTTACTAAAAAGGTAGTAATTTTAATAATTATAATATTAGGTTTAATATATATAAAAATAATATAATAAGTAATAGTAAGAAAAGAAAAAAATATATAGTTTTTAGTTACTAGCTTATAAGATATAACCTTAATACTTAATATTTTTATACTTAAACTAGACCTAATTAAAATGCTTTTAAACTACCTACTAAAAGAGCTTTAGGATTTTAAAAACTTATTTAATAAGAAAAAGGCAAATATATTACTACTATATAAAGGGACTGTAAACTATTATATTTAATTATAAAAAAACCCTAATAATATAAACCTTAAGCTTCCTTAGGCTCCCTTATATAATATACCTTAGGAGTAGCTCTTAAAGATATAAAAGTAAATTATAAATCTTATAAATAAAGATTAAATATAATCTAGCTTTTTATTAACTAGGGCTTTAGTTTTACTTATTAAAAAGGCAGAAGGGGGTTAGTAATTTTATATAGACTATTAGGTATTAAATAAAGTTATAGCTTAGAATAAATACTCTCTTTCTTTAATTAAAAAGACCCTTTACTTTTTAGCTAAGGTAAGATACTTTACTAAGCTTAATATTTATATAGCCTTTTATAAGCTGTAGGTTACTAAAGGGGATAAGTAGTTAATAGTATTCTAAATATAATTTAAACTCTTTAAGTAATTAGTTTACTCTTTTAGTTTAGTAAAAATACTTATTACTTTTTAATAATATATTAATAATACCTTAGGGAATATATTAAAAGATTTTATAATAGCTTATTTAAATAATATTCTTATTTATACTAAGGGCTTTAAAAAAGATTATATAATAAAAGTATAAGAGGTTTTATAATAACTAAAATATACTAGGCTATATTTAGATATTAATAAGTATATATTTATAGTTATAAAAGTAAAGTACTTAGAATTTATTATAAAAGCTAAAAAGGCTATTTACTTTAACCTAAAAAAGATTATAGCTATTTAAGATTAAAAGTACCTTTAAATAGTTTATAAAGTATAAAGTTTTTTAGGCTTTATAAATTTTTATTAAAAGTTTATTAATAACTTTTTAAACCTTATAAGCCTTTTAACTAATCTTACTAAAAAGGCTATTAGGTTTTACTAGTCCCTAGAATATAAGAAGGTGTGATGGATTCGAGCTTAAAGCTTGGATCTATATAGCCAGAAAGCAAAGGGCTTTATGTAAGCAATACACAAGCAGCTTAGGCCCTAGTTATATATATAGCTATAAAGAAAGGGTTACTAGAATTAAATAAATCTTTTCCTTTTCTTTTTCTTTATAAATAATATTCTTATTTAAGTTACTAGCTTTATAGTAGTATTCTAGTAAGACTATAATATATATTATTTATTCTTTTATTATTTACCCTAGAAACCTTAATAAATATAATATAAAGATTAAACCTATAATAAATAGAATAATAATAAATGTAATATAATATAACACTATAGCTAACCTGGCTAAGACTCGTGTTATACAGGAGCTGCTATACCTCTAAAGCATAGTAGCTATATAGAAAATAATAAATAAGAATATAGTAAGTAAAATTACTAAGCTAAAATAATAGCTATAAATAGTATCCACTTTAGCTATATCTTATAATACTAATATAGGTACCTTAGGCACAGGTAGATAGTAAGTAGCCTTAATAAAGGTAAAACTAAAGAGAAAACCTATTAATATAAGTAACCCTTATAAGGAAAACTAGATTAACTATTTAGTATAAAGAAGCCTTTTAGCTTATAAACTTAAGGTAAATAGCGCCTTTATTAGGAATAATTAAGATAAATAGTATTTTATTTACTAATACTTATTAACTTAGGTTTAGGCTTAGGTTTTACCCTTTTTTAAAGTAGGAGAATTCCTTAATTATACTCTAGAGGAGTTTTTAATATATTTTAATACCTTATTTCTAAATTCTTATTAAGTAGAGTATATTACTATTAAACTAGATTAGGTTAAATAATAACCTAGAGAGAAATTTAATAATTTTTTTATTTACTTTAAGCAAAAGCTAGTCTTAGTAAGAGGATACTATTAAGTAAAATCTATTAAACTATTTAAACTATATATAGCTTTAAATAAAAAGATATAGGACTATTATATAAAATATAATATTCCTTATATAAACTACTTTTAGGTAGTAAAAAGATTATAAAGCATTATTCTTAATTTTAAATCTTATAAGATAAAAAAATACTTAAAGGCTTAATACTATATAATAACCAGATCCCCTTTAGCTATATTCTAAAATAGGGAAGGTAATATAAAAATAATAGGTATAAATATTATATTTTCTTCTAAGTAGTAAAAGATATATACTAAGTAGGTTTTAGTAAAGGAGATATAATTATAATATAATAATAAATAGTGCTTATATTACAGAGTTATTAAATGTTAATTAAAGGCATACTGCCTTTTCCCTATATATCCTCTAAAGACTAATATATATATAGTTAATATAACTATATTTTAAGTTAGATTTAAAGTTAAAGATAACTTAAAAAAAATAGCCTTTAAGCTTAAGGCTTAGTAAGAAAATAGAAGATAATAGTTAGCTACTATAATTACTATAAAAGACATATAAATAAATAAAAAAGAAAATAAACTCTACTTCTTTTTTACTACTAGTTTTATTTAATAAAATAGCCTTTACTAATATATAAGTAAATAGTAGGTATAATAGCTATACTACTATAAGTAAATCTTTTATATAAAGCATAGGGTTTTTTATATTTCTATTAGCCTAACCTTACACAATTTAAATAGCTATTTTTATTAAAAAGCAAGGCTAGAATAGCTACTATTAAGGCTTAACTATAATATCCAGGGTTACTTAGTTTACTACTAATATAAATAGCTAGAGTTTTCTAGTCTTAGTATATATAATCCTAGGCCTTACTTAGTTATATATCTTAAGAACCTTATAGTTAAAGTAATATAATATTATAATTTATATAGCCTAAGAGTTACTTATAGTTTATTTATTAGAAAACTTTTAAGTATAAGTAATATTTACTAGAAAGATAGTAACTCTAATAATTATAGTATTAGGCTTCATATATAGTAAGATAGTATAATAAGTAGTAGTAAGAAAAGAAAAAAATATATAGTTCTTAGCTACTAACTTATAAGATATAATTATAATACTTAATATTATTATACCTAAACCAGACCTAGTTAAAATGCTTTTAAACTACTTATTAAAAGAGCTCTAGGATTTTAAAGACTTATTTAATAAGGAAAAGGTAAATATATTACTACTGTATAAAGGGACTGTAAACTATTATATTTATTTATAAAAAAACCCTAATAGTATAAACCCTAAGCTTTCTTAAGCTCTCTTATATAATATACCTTAAGAGTAGCTCTTAGAAATATAAAAGCAAATTATAAATCTTATAAATAAAGGTTAAATATAAGCTAGCTTTTTATTAGCTAGGGCTTTAGTCTTACTTATTAAAAAGGCAGGAGAGGGTTAGTAATTTTATATAAACTATTAGGTATTAAATAAAGTTATAGCCTAAAATAAGTACTCCCTTTTTTTAATTAAAAAAACCCTTTACTTTCTAGCTAGAGTAAGATACTTTACTAAGCTTAATATTTATATAGCCTTTTATAAGCTATAGGTTACTAAAGGGAATAAGCAGTTAATAGTATTTTAAATATAATTTAAACTCTTTAAGTAGCTAGTTTACTCTTTTAGTTTAGTAAGGGCACTTATTACTTTTTAATAATATATTAATAATACCTTAGAGAATATATTAAGAGACTTTATAATAGCCTATTTAGATAATATTCTTATTTATACTAAGGGCTTTAAGAAAGACTATATAGTAAAAGTATAAAAGGTCCTATAATAACTAAAATATACTAAGCTATACTTAAATATTAATAAGTATATATTTATAGTTATAAAGGTAAAGTACCTAGATTTTATTATAAAAGCTAGGAAGGCTATCTGCCTTAATCTAAAGAAGATTATAGCTATTTAGGATTAGAAGTTCCTTTAAATAGTTTATAGGGTATAAAGCTTTTTAAGCTTTATAAATTTCTATTAAGAGTTTATTAATAACTTCTTAAATCTTATAAGCCCTTTAACTAACCTTACTAAGAAGGCTACTAGGTTTTACTAGTCCCTAGAATATAAAAAGGCATTTTAGGTGCTTAAAGCCACCTTTATTTCATCCCTAATCCTTATATAATAGAATTCTAACTTAAAAATATAAGTAAAGGCTAACTCCTTTAATAAGGCTATAAGTAAATACCTCTTTTAATGCAATTTAAAGGGAGTATAAAGGCTAGTAGTATATTACTTAGTATAGCTAATAGCTATATAATAGAATTATATAATTTATAATAAGAAGCTCTTTAGTATTATCTCCTATCTAAAGGCATAATTAGCTAAGCTAAGGAGCATAGCCTAGCTATTTATAATCCTTATAAATTATAAGAATTTAGAGTATTTTATAGCTCCTTAGGAGATATTTAAAAGATAAGTAAAATAGGCAAAAACATTATCCCTTTTTAACTATTACTTATACTATTACCTAGGTATATAAGCAGGTTATTTAAATACTTTATCCTAATAGGACTAAGATTAAAGAAAAGGAGAATAGCTAGTAGGTTATATATTTTGCCTAATTTAGGGGATATTAAAGATAGTCTAAGAGTTAGGAGCTAATACTATAAACCTAGTTAGGGTGTGGATAACAGATAAACTAAAGGAGGGTAATAACTAGGATAAGAATAACCTAAATAATTTAGATATAATAGCAGGCTTTAATCTAGAGGTTTTAAGTCCTTTCCTACTAGGCTCTAATTTATTTTAGGATAAATAGCTTTAGGATCTATAGAACTAAGGGGTTACTAAAAATAGTCTATACTAAATCTAACTAAAAGTAGTACTAATAATAAAGCAGAAGTTTCCTATGTCCATAAAAACCTAGTTATAAATAGCAGATTATACTTTAAATATATAAAAAGTACTATAATTTTAGGGATAGCTTTAGGTACCTTATTATAAGCCTCTTACTACCTTGCTTATATAGTAGGTTTATAACTTGCTTATATTAAGCTACCTAGGGTAAAATACTACTTTCTAAGCACTATATAGGGATTACTACTAGGACAGAATGTTAAAGAATATAGTATAGTATATACAGAACTACTATTACTTTAGTAGGCATAAGAGCTAATAACTTTATTAGGGTTTATTAAAGCCTATACCAGCTGTAGACCATTATTAGTTATAAATCTTAGTGGATTTTATAACAGAACTTTTAGTATATAATAAGGTATTACTACGCTTCCTAATAGTTATTATAAAATATCTCTTAAAGTATATATAACTAAAGGTAATAATAAGTATAACAGCTAAAGCGTGCACAAAATAGTTTAAACATTATTAGTGGCATTTCTATAGATTCCCTTATTAGATTATTTCTAACTACGGTTTAAACTAGCTTAGTTATTTCTAGACTATGCTTTATAAGTAGGTAGGTATTAAGTAACTATTATTTATATCCTATTATCCTTAAACAGATAGTAGTATAGAATAAGTTAACTAAAAGGTATAAGTAGTCCTATAAGTAGTTATTGCCTTCTTATAGTATAATTAAGCTAACTATCTACTAGCTTATAAGGGCAAATATAATAATCTAAAACAAACCACCGCGGATACGATGCAGTATTACGCCTAAAATAAAAAAGAAGCATAGAATCGGATTTCTTATTATTAATTACCCTCCCTAGCAATAGTATATTATATAAGGGAAGTAAGCAGTATAAGAGGTATAATAATTAAAGAATTTTTATATAGATCCATAACTAATAAAGGATAAGGCACTACCTAAAAAGAAATATAGTATTAAGGAGAGAATTCTAAAGTAGTAGTAGTATAAGAAAAATTAAAAAAATAAAATAAAATTATTAAAGAAATTAATAATAAAAGTTATTCTAAAGGTAAAAATAATAAAAGTATAGGCTTTTATTAAATCTATTATATAGATTACTATAGACATAGGTAGAAAAATAGCTTAAATAAGAACTAGTATAAGAGGCCTATAAGCTTTAATTATAAAAGCAGTTAATAGTAAGGTAGAAACCATAGTTAAGAAGGCAGTTAAGGAGGTAATAAAGGCTATTCCTAGGACTAGATTAGCAGTTAAGGGGACTTAAGTAACTATTATAGCTTATAGAGCTATAGGGCAAAATATAACAATCCCTTTAGCCTAAATAAAAGGTATAGCAATACTAGCCTGCTATTACTAGGAAGTAATAGTAAAGGGAAATACTATTAGTAAGGCAGTTAGAAACAGATTACTAGGGGAGATTATAAAGGCAGTAAATAGTGCTATTAGCATAGAGAAGGTAGTAGTAGCATACTAACTGTAAAGTAAAGATATAGTTATTATATTTACTAAAGCAGGGAGGAAATAGAAGGAAAACATAGCCTAGGTAAGAGTTGCCTTTAGACCTAAGGCAGAAGTAAATAGGAAGATATTTAGTGTGATTATTAAGGGATTCTTAATATGATTAATAAAATATATTATAACTAAGGATATAAGAAAGAATATTAAAAAGGAGAATAGTTTAAACATAGTAAAGATAATAATATAAAAGCCAAAGGGAATAGCAATAAGGGCACTACTAGTAGTTAGTATTAAGGGCACTAAAGTAGTAAACTGCCTATGCTATAAGGGAATAGTATACTAAGTAGAGATTTTTAATACTAAGCTATATAATAAGATAATCTACCTAAAGTAATATTATAACTACTATAAGATTAGGTATATTACTAGGCACTATAAGGAGGAAGTAAGATGCAGTAGGTATGCTACTAGAAAATACCCTAAGTGTTACGTGGTGGTATCGTCACGTAGTCGGTTAGAAGCAACCGTAAAGCTGTCATCAACGTTATTATAAAGGGGTTATTAAACGCACCTGTATATACTACTATTAAGTTATATAGTTAAGTGCATTCTATGTAAGTTGTTATTATTTCTTGTCTTACTAGCTGCATAATAAATCCGTTCTATATAGGTGGGGATCTGACATTGCGGATTATCCTGTAATAAGTGCCCCTCCCTTAAAGATAACTATCTTCGTTGTCCTCTAGATCCATCTAAGCTAGTATTAATATATATAAAGAAAACTTTTATCTATAAAAGAAAGCAATTTAATTTGTAAAGTATTCTCCCTATATTAGTTCGGTTACATCCAATCTGCCGGAAACGTTACCTAATAGCAGTAACTAATCTAATAATAACTACTTGTAAATTTAAAGACAAATGAACATCTCAGTCTAAGTAAAATAAACCATAACAAAAGGAAATTTAATCTAGGTAGTGTAAACCTGTTAACTATGGTTAGATCCGTCCTAGTAATTCCCTGGATGTCTACTTCTTAAAGTCCTTATCTGCATAAGCCTTATAAATTTATACCATAATTTATTAATAGAGATGTAGATCGTAAAACGTCTCTATCCACTTGTGTTATTATAGCTATGCATGGCTTATTAGAGAGTAACTATTATTGCTAGTAACCTTTAGTTATATGCTTTTAGGAGTCGCCATATTATAAGTAATTTTCTCGTCCATAGTGTTATGGTTGTATTATAATAATGCTACTAACTTTAGACTATAGTAATAACTTATGCGAGAGAATAGAAATAACTTAGATTAAATAAAAAATAAAAACATTGTGCCTTTAAAGACCTAGTAGACTAATAAAGGGAAAACTATATAGAGGGAAAGAGTAGAGTTATAGGAAGAGAGGCTTTTCTCTTAAATGTAAGAAAGGTGGCCCATGCCCTTCCTTAAGATGTGTTAGATATCTTAAGTTATCCTTTGCTTTTAACCTTATGTATAAAGGTTCTTTGTGTATTTATTATTCATGTACGCTAGGTAGCTAGAGCCACTAACTAGTTCATCAACTAACTTCCTAATATAGGAAAAACCCTAAGATAGGGGAGAAAACCCATATTCTTCCATATAGCTCCCGCTAAGCCTCTAATATAGAGTCTTTATTGTTTCCAACTATTAGTATAAGATATCTGCCAGTTCCCCGGAACTGCAAACAATAACAGAAGTATGGTTGTGCTTTATATAAAAGGTTAGTGTGTTAGTAAAAACCCCCTATAAGCACCTCCCCTTCTAGTCCGGCTCTTCCTCCTTTATCCTGTTGTTTCCATTGCCTTTAGTCCCTTTCTCAGCCTTATTATTGTATATCTACCATGCCTTACTAAGCTCCTCTGCTAACCTGTACTACTAAAGTCGCCTAGTTAAAAGCACCTACTTTATAATATTTAGTGCTAGCTTTTTATTGTTAAGTGCTGCCCTAAGTTCCCGCGGATCTCTCATTATAGGCACTACTAAAATCGGTCTTAAATAGTTATATTCTAGGTATAACAGGATAAGGTGGTAGATATCCTTATCTCCTCCCCAGTATTAGCATATTAGTGAAGTTACCTTAGGCACCTGTCTATTATAGAGGAAGGCATTTAGCCCTATTTTTTCCGTTTAAAGCTGAACTAGGGCCGTAGATTTATGCTTAAGCAGGCTATTATAGAGCTTTACTATCTTTTTTATGCTCTTAAAGTTAGGTTCCTTATTTACTACTATTACTTTTACCCGTCCTCTTCTTACCCAAGCCTTACACCTCTGCCAGATCCACTGTTTTTCCTACTCCCTCTCTAATTCCTGTCTAGCTATAAGGCTGCTAGGGAGGGGGGGGGGGGCATCAAGAAATGCCTTATAGTAATTACATTAGCAGCCTCTTCTTTAGCGTTATAGCTGCAATGCTATTAAATTACAGGCCTGCTATATCTTCTTGCCTATGCCACTATCCTTAAGTCTTTAGTAAAATCATTATTTAACGTAATTAAGGTACAGATCCACTGGCAGTACTACTGCTTCTATCTCTAAGAGTATTACTAGTATCGCCTTATATACCCCTATAACCCGCCTTAAGCATTTATTCTGTTCCCTTATAAATGCCTTTACTACCCCCCATACTACCCCTTCTAGCTTGCTATAGGTGTGGTATATCCCAGCTTTATAGGCTATTATGCTTCTTATTACCTATATATAAAGGGATCTTGCATACTCTAGTCAGCATTCCCATATAAACGCAGCTAGCGCTATAAGCGCTAATTTCTACTATAATAATTTAGCATTCACCTTCTTTATATAAGTTAACCAACAAAGCTTCTAGTGAATCTAAACCCCTAGGAATTGCGCTAATTATGTTAGTTGTATTATTGCTCTTCTAAGTTAGATTGTCGTTATAATTGCCTGCCTCTTCCTTATAAAGTGTATTAGCTTGCTCTTTCCTGGGTTAAACCTTAGCTTATACTCCTTTAACCACTCCTTATATATTCTCCAGGCTCTTTCTAGTTATATTTTTATCTCCTTTGCCGTTTTTCTATATATTATAATATTTATATTATTTAAGAACCCTAATGTTAATGTTAATTCCGCCGCTGCTAGTCTGTAATATAGTAGCATAATATAGAGCAGGAAGAGGATAGGAAACGCCGGCAACCCTTGTAGAACCCCTGTAGTAACTTGGATTTCCTTAGTAATACGTCCGTTAAACGCTAATTATGCTCTCCTTTTTAATGTAAAGCCCTGTGCCTATCTGGCCATCCACCCTAGTAGTCCTAACTCCTTTATAGTACGGATTAATCGTTTATAGCTAATAGTATTAAACGCCCTAGTAATATCTAGCTATAGTAATAATGCTATTCCCTAGTAATGCCATGCCGTTCTTATAACCTCTTTTAGTATACTTAGTGCTATCTCTATTAATCTGCCAGCCCTATTGCCTATCTATATGTCTAGTAGTATATAGCCTTCCTTTACTATAATAGTAATCCTCCTTATAATAGCTCCCTTAATCACTTTACTTATTATATTTAATAGCAATATTAGCCTCCACCCCCCCGGTCTGCCTAACTCCTTAGAGGACTTCCTAGGTTTATATAGAACTACTACCTTTGCTTATTAGAAGGAGGCCGGATAATATCCCAAGCCGTAGTAAGCATTTATAAGGCATGTTAAACACGATATTAGGGCCGCTCTATATAGCTTAAGGAAACCTGTTAGTAGCTTGTCTGGTCTTAGGGCTTTCTAACTTGCTGTATTCTTTATAACCTCTTTAATTTTCTCCTTTATAAACACAGGAACTGCCTGATTATTATTACAGTATCTTATCCCCTCCTCTACCTCTAGACCTAAAGCCCTAGCTATAGATAGAGGGAAGAACCTCTTTGTAAATGCCCTTGCCTTACCCTTATATGTAACCTCTATTATCTCCTCCCTGCTGTTATCTCCTAGCCGGGTTAGTAGTAGGACCTGTTGCCTTTTAGGAGGAAGTCTACTCTATAGCTAGGCCTAACGCTCTAGGGTCTAAAGACTCCCTTTAAACCTAGATAACTTACTAACTGCCTATTACTAGCTACTTCTCTTCTCCTCTAAGATAATATAATTCTGTTTTTTTATAGCTTCTGTTAAGGCCTGCCATGCTTCCTGCATCTGTTATTACTACCACCGCCTATTAGCATGTCTTGCCTTTACTATTACGTCCCTTACCCTTTTATTCTACTAAGGCTGTGGTTTGCTGTGCCCTTAAGGTTACTTAAGTGCTACTGTATTAGCTATCTCTGTAAGCTGTTAGGTAAGCTACTGTATATAATTATTAATTTCTTGCTAGTTGTATAGCAGAAGCTCTAACCCCTTCTTTCTAAGCCTGTTTAAAGCCTCTGCTATAATAAGGTTCTCGTCCGCTGTTCTCTAACCCCGGACTAACCCTAGGCTGTTGCTTAATTCCTTATTTGTCCTAATGCTAATAAGCTAGGGCATATGGTCGGATCCGGCGATTTCCACTAGCCCGATGAATTTAACACTAACGTTGTAGGTGGTCTATGCATGGTTAATAGTGCTGTCCCTGCTGCTATGTTCTTTCCTTATTACTTCTCTAAACGGCATAGCTAGGCCGAGTTGCCACCTCGTTATAAATTCTAACATCTTATTATGCCCTAGAGATATTTAGCTAAATCTGTCCTATAAGGGGTAATATTAGTTAAAGTCCCCTATAAACACACTCTAGCCCTTTGCCTAGGTATTAGCAAAGTGTTATAAAGGTGTTTGCTACTCCCTTTTATAAGCCGGGGAATAGATGTTATATATCTCTACTTTATATAGCTTAATACTGCACTAATCCTCCCCCCTCCCTATAGTCTAAAGTCCTGTCTTAACCTTTTAGTATATATAAATCGCTATTCTTCTACTATATATTACTAATATATAATGTCTTTAAGATAGATTTAGTAGTATACTATTATAGCCTCCTGGTTCCTGGATAGCTATTACCTTAGGGCTAACGTCATGCCCTAACGCCAGATGTACTAAATTGCTTTTCTTCTGTATATTCCAGTATATAACCTTAATTATATACTCTATTATGTGCTTTAGAGCACCCTGGTTAGGCTGGCTCCGGTATTATTTAGCCCTTTAGTCGGCTGTAGAAAGGCTAGTATTATGCCTTCCTCTGCTAGTCTCTGTTGTCCTAATCTTAGCTTGTAGGTTTATCTTATAAAAGGGCCCCTTAGTTATATGCTCCTTCCTCTTAGCTGCCTCTCTATTAGTCCCCTGGTTTCTTCTCCCTAATAACCCTTGCCTATAGTAGCCGTTACGACCTCTAACTAATAGTTGCAGAAGAATAGCAGCCTTATGGCATAAGCCTCCCTAGCCTACTACTATCTCTTATTACTTACTAAGTATAGTTAAGACTATACTAGATATGCCCCCATATAATTTAGGCATCTCTCCTATACCTTACCTATTAATATCAGGTAAGTCCTCTCTCCCTTAGGGTGTTTTCCGGCAGCATACCTGCTGTATTTTGCTTCCTCTTTATAGTATCTGGCAATATGTCTAATCTTATAGTAGTTATAATATTGCTTTAGGTGAATCATCTTATTATATAGCTTAGCATTAAAAATCTCTACTTAGTATACTATTCCCCTATGGCATAATTGGTTTGCTGCCTTAGTGCCCTTAATACTAACCACTAATAGTGCCCTTATTACTGTTTCTCTTAGCTTTTATACTATTATCTTTACTATATTTAATCCATTCTCCTTTTTAATGTTCTTCCTTATATCCTTAATTATAATATGGTTTGTTAATTATATTAGGAATCCCTTAATAATCACACTAAACATCTTTCTATTTACTTTTGCCTTAGGTCTAAAGGTAACTCCCACCCAGGCCGTGTTTTCCTTCTATTTCCTCCCTGCTTCTGTAAATATAATAACTATGTCTCCACTCTGTAATCAGCATGCTACTACTGCCTCCTCTATACTAATAGCGCTGTTTACTGCCTTTATAATCTCTCCTAGCAATCTATTCCTAACTACCTTACTAATAGTGCTTTTCTTTACTAGTACTTCCTAGTAATAGCAGGCTAGTATCGCCATACCCTCTGTTTAGGCCAAAGGTATCATCGTATTCTGCCTTATAACTCCGCAAGCTATAATATTTACTTAAGTCCCCCTAACCGCTAATCTAGTCCTATAAACAGCCTTTATTGCCTCCTTAACTGCCTTCTTAACCGTGGTTTTTACTCTGCTATTAACCGCTTTTATAATTAAGGCCTGTAGGCCTCCTGTGTTAGTTCTTGCTTAGGCTATCTCCCCTCCTATATCTATAGCAATTTATATAAAAGTTCTAATAAAAGCCTATACTTTTATTATTTTTACCTTTAGAATAACTTTTATTATTAATTCCTTTAGTGATTTTATTTTATTTTTTAGTTTTTCCTGCGCTGCTATTACTCTAGGATTCTCTCCTTAACGTTGCATTTCTTCCTAGGTAGTACCTTATCCTTTGTTAGTTACGGATTTACGTGAAAATTTATTAATTATTATACCCCTTATACCGCTTACTTCCCTTATATAATATGCTATTGCTAGGGAGGGTAATTAATAATAAGGAATCTAATTCTGTGCTTCTTTTTTGTTTTAGGCGTAATACCGCGTCATATCCGCGGTGTTCCGTATTTTGTTGCTCCCTAAGACGTTTTTCTCTTTGTGTATTTAAACCAGGCATATTAATAGTAATTCCATAGGGGTTATTAGGGCATTATTACCTTTAGGCAGAAGACAGCCACTGGCCATGCTATCTCATCCTTACTAGAGGTGAAATTTTCCTATGTCTAAACTATATAGCATAGTAACTATAAGAAAAGCAACAGTCCTTTAGATATAACTTTTTCTGTGATTAATCTATTTGCTATAATGCCCTTTATAACATAGCTAAACATTTAATCTAAGCTATATATTTTGTAATTAAATAGTAATCTGCTTAAAGCCATGTGATTTTTAGGAACTGCTTCTGACGTTAGACGGCGTGATATATTAGCTAAAATTTTTAGTCCTTATACTACTATATAAGGGTCTTCTATTCGTCTAATGTCTTAGCTAATTTCACGTTCTTAGTTGCGGATTCTATTATTGTTTTCTGCCTTTTTATAGCACTATTAATATTATGCCCATTTTTAGAAGGTGTCTTTTACTTTGCCTTTTTTAGTAATGACTTAGATAAGCTTATGTTTAATATAGTTGCCTTTATTACTTTTATAGCTAACCTTATTTTTCTACTAGCTAGTAAATTTAGTTTAACTAGGCTAGTTAGCTTCTTGCTTACTATAGGCAAGGTTATCTTTCTAGCTACAGATTCTAGCAAAGGCGTTTAAGGAGTAGGCCTAGCGGTCTTAATATTCCTGGCCTTATTCTCTAGTGCTGCTATTCTAGCTAAGGTCCTTATAATATACCTGTCCATAATCTTAAGACTAGCTTTTACTATACTAAAAGACTTCTTATAGGCCTTAATATCCCCTTTAAGCGTATTAGTTCTGTCTTTAAGTTTACTAAATTATATATTAGTAGCTTAGTCTGCTAGCCTTAACTCTATCTCTTTTAAAATAGTCTTTTTAACTACTACTTTGCTTATTAGCCTATATTATTTAGCTAAACCTTAAATTAGATTCCTTTAGTCTGTTAGTTCCTTCCTTAGTATATTAGTGTTCTATTAAGTAGTTACAGTTTTATACTCTTTACTAGCATTAATAATTACCTGTTAAAAACCCATGCTTAAGAGATTGACTTATCCTATAGTAGCAAGTGCCCTAGCTATAAAGCCGTTAATACCTCCTAACTTATTATAGTATCTAGCTGTAAGTACTTTCTCTTTTAATAGTAATCCTAGTTACTACCCTCTGGATCTAGCTTAGTTATCTATCTATTTACTATTAAGGAATTATACTGCTGCCTACTTAATACAGAGTTTAATATTCTAAATAACTAGGGTATTAGCTAGGCATTTGGTTTTCTTTTGCCTGTTGTTATTAGCCGCTAGAATTAATTCCTTAATAAGGAAAATCTATTATACTACTCTAATCTATAGTGCGTATATAGGGTCTATTTTTATAATAAAGAATCTGTTTCTGTTAATTTACACCCCCTAGGCTATAAAATCTTTAGAGCAGGTGTAAATAGCATCTGTTGTGCTCTATATGCTATCTCTAGCCTAATGTTACTATATTCTAAAAGGCTCTAGTCCTGTATTACCTCCTATAGATAACTCTGTTTCCTAGTATTAATAGCATTTATTTATATAACTAAAACAGTAAATTAGCTTACTAAAGTCTAGTTCCTTTAGTCTATTCTATATCTTTTATATAGTTATAGGAGGATTTTAACTTAAACTACTAGTAGGGATCCCTTTAGTTATAAGAGCATTAGTAATTATCTTGCTTTTTCTTATATTTTAAAGACGCTTTACTACTACCTAGCCTTTAGGGCTAAGCGTTTCTCTAGATATATTAATATTAAAAATGTTATTCTTATAGTCTGTATTTACTTAAAAGTCCTTATCCTTATCCTTAGCTATGGTTTTTATATAGCATTAATAAGTAGTTATTAGGTCGGTATATGCCTTTTCCCTTTACTTATCTTCTTGCTAAGCCTTAGCTATTTAGTTATAAAGGGCGGAAATAGCGTCTCTAGCTACTCTTGCCTAGTTCCCTCTAGGAGACAGCTTTACTAACTTAGTTATTATTCTTTACTTCTTTCTATAAAACGGTAAAAACTTAACTAAAACATTAGAATTAAAATCCTTTATATAGAACTTATCCTTTACATCTCTTATAATATATGTTAAAATTATCTAAGAGAGGGTAATAAAAGTTAAAAATAAAATGAAATAAAAGAAAGACTTAAAGTGTATAATAATTAAAAACAAAAATAGAAGGTTAAAAAATAAAAAAAAACAGGGAATTCTAGCGTATTAGAAAGTGCAGATAAGGGGTTAAGTGAAAAGTAAAGTGAAATTATAAGTAATATTATAGGAAAATAGGGTTACGTGTTTCTACCTGTGGTAATTACATAGGGTCCTGCAGGATGTTAAATCCTGCTAACCTTAAGGCATTATTAGCACTCCTGCCTTATAAGCCCCTTCTTCCTATACTCCTTATTTTAGTTAATTAAATGCTCCTTTAGATATTTATTTATTAACTCTAATATTTTTACCTTTATCTTACTTTTATTAATCTACTAGTTATCTTTAGTAGTATATTCTTTTTATTTTATAAGGTAAGCTACCTTAGGGCTTTATCCCTTAGTATAATAGATTTTCACCTTATATAAGATAATCTGCTTAATTTCCTAGTAATTAGCTTTGCTGCTCCCTTTTAGATTAATTAGTAAAGAGGGTATTTCCTCCCTGCTAAAGGAATCTCTGCCTTAGTGTAGTTTCTATATGTATGTAATTAATACTACTAAATACACCCTTAAGTTTAATAGAAATTCGAGTTAGTATAATAAAGGGTTTACCTTTTTAAGAACCTTATATAGTCCTGCTCTCTATAGTAACTATTTCTTCTTTAGCTTTTCTAGAAGCTAGTATTCTTTATATAGTTATAAGTATACTATATCTTTAATATTAATATTTACTAGGTTATGTTAGGAGTTATATCTGATTTTAAATAGGGCGGTAGTAGTAGTTATTATAAGTTAAGCCTCTCTTTAATAAAGCTTGTAAAGTACCTTTAAGTCCTCTTCCTCTAGCTATATATTAGAAATTGCTTGCTTTAAAAGAAGGTTAATAAGGTCTAGCAGTTTAAGCCTATATAATAACTCATTAGGCAACTAGTTAATAGCTATAGCTACTGTATTATTAAAATAGTGCTGTAATACTAGAAGGATTAATACCCATAGTACCGTTAGATTTATTATAGTATAATAGCAAATAGCTATAATTACTATCTAATTTTTCTGTTTGGCTACTCCATCTGTTTGTAGGTAGTAGGTAGTTGCTATTAGGAATTTAACTCCTAGCTTGGTAAATATAGCCTGCTAAACCTTAGAAATGAATTTAAAGTCCCTGTTACTAACTATTTACTATAGTAGTCCCTAGTCTGTAATATATAAAGCTTAAAGAAGTAGTTCTGCTTATATAAATACTAAATATATTATATTCCCGGGGATTAAGAGGGTTCTCTTGCTAAATAAACAATTTACTAAGCAAAGGGAATTATACTTTAAGTATTCTTTTATAGCCTATATAGTGTTCGCTAAGTTTACCTCTAGCATATTAGTAATAAAGTCCAGAGAAATTATGTAAAAAGGCATTAGTTTTAACTGCAAAGGTCTTATTTCTCTAGTTGCTTTATCCCTTAAGATAGAGTTCTCCTAATAAGTTATATAATATGCTATATACTCCTGGATTTGCTTAGATATCTTTAGAAAATAAACGCTATACAGACCTTTTATTATTCTGCTAATTCTAAAGTAGTAATAGTTATTATATACAGTTCTTAGCATGGTTTTAACATAGCTGCTCGGAATGCACAGTTATTTAAGCCCTTTTCTATCCTTATAATAAAGTAGGCTTTTGTTTATAAGGTCCTAGCTATAGAATGGAATTTGCAGTTGGTTCCGTCCTTGCTTTAGCTGCTTTTACTGGAAATCCTTAATGCTCTTAATTATCTAATGATATTATAGGTTAAATTTATACCCTGCTAATATTTCCTTCTTTAACAAGTTATTTATTATAGCCACTGTCTGATAATTCTAATAGAAGTACACATAGGCATTAAATTTATTATATATACTACGGTTTGCTGCCTTTTAGTAGCTAATATTCACTAGAAGTTGTGACAAGGCATTAGGTATAATGTTAAGAATTCCTAGCATATGGGTTACTTATAATTTAAATTACAACAGATAATTCGCTACCTTAGCTAATTTTAGATTAGCCTTATTAAGGTTTATTATGGCTAAAGAGGTGTATTTAATAATACCTTTAGCAGGTATATGGTTAGTTAGAATATTAACTGGATAACAGTTAGATTAAGCTATTTTTTACAGTTTCTGCATTACTTAAGCAATTACGGCTACCTTTGCCTTAGTTAATCTATACTGCTTTTTAGCTGTGGATGTTAAATAAGAGAGGAAAAGGATTAGGTAAAGTTTTATAGCTATAATATCTTTACTAGGTATGCTTTTTCTATTCTACTCCTTATGTAGTTAAAAAGCATACAAACTAAAACCTTTCTTATAAGCATTAATCTTAAAGAATAATAGTTGCTCTAAATTATAGTGCTATAGTAGTATTTTCTTATAAAGTATAGTCTTTAGTGCTTTAAAGGCTGCTTTCTTATCTTTTATAGGGATAAAGGATTTTTCTTATGCCTTTCTCTTATATACCTGCTTTAAGGCTCTTACTAGTAACTTGTTATATTTATAAAGTTTATATATAAGTGCTGTCTTTTAAGTCTATAGTAGTCGGAGCTATAAGGTAAACTAAGGGATTCCTGCTCTTAGGAATCCTGCTATACTAATAAAGGTTTCTAAGGTTAATAGGTTATAAGGAATTTCCATCTACTAGAACGACTTAATCCTGTTGTTTATGTTAACAATTCCGTTAGCATTGACTATAAAGCTAAGAAGTTGGATTAAGTGATATTTAATAAAAGACTTAGTTATTATAATGTATACCTTGTTTTCCTTTAGGACTTTTAAGACTATCTTAAGGTGTTTAAGATAATCCTTAAGGGTGTTAGAAAAGATAATAATATTGTTAATATAAACACAAACAAAACTTTAGTATAGTTAAAAAATGCGATTTATAAATTGTTATGTAAAAGCCGGCAAGTTCTTATACCCTATTAATATAACTTACAACGCTTCTAGCCCTCTTTCTAAGATTATTACTATGCGATTCTAGTGTTCCTCTTATACTAGAAGCTAGTGGAAAAAGCCCGTTGTATTAAAAATCGATTTTTACTCTTTACTATGGGTATTCTGTATAATATTGCCTTGGTCTGGCAACGGATATACATCTAGCATGGTGATGTTATTAAGAGGTCTGGCATCCATAACGACTTAACCTTTTTTAGTCTTTTTTATATTTTTTTAAATAATAAAACTAGGGCAGGCCATAGGTGCTAGCTTTATTAACTAAAACATCCTACCTGCTAGGTATATGGCATTATAGACTTTAGCAAATTTCTTTTAGTCTCTGCACTTAAGAGGGTACTTCCTTGCTAGCTTAACCTGGTTTTACCAGCTGTTAACAAAGTTAACTCTTATCTTATCTTCCTCTGGCATTAGTACTACTCCTTTGTTATAGTAAATGTTATACTTATTAGTTAAATCCTGTAACTTAGTAGCTGCTTCTGGATTAATATTAGTAATTTGTATTTTAAACTTGTTTTTAATAAAAGGTATGTCCTTTAGGTAAGATACTCTATATAATAAAATACCTCTGTTAACGACTTTAGAATCCAGGTTATTATTAAATTTTTCCGGACTCTCTTCTGTCTTTTCTGTCTTAATGTCTTTGCTAAAAAATACTGTATACTAGTGGACGTCTGGAATAGCGAAATTTAAATTAAGGCTTATAGCTGCCTTAAGTTGACCTACTTTGCTGTTCTGTTTGATTTATATAGCCCTGTTAGAGTTGTTTACTACTAGTATTCTTTTCTTATTTCCCTAGTTAAGAATATTATTTGGGAAGACAGAATTAGAAGATATAATGTAGTAAACACTAGTCTTCTCTCTGCTAAGAAGATCCTTTTAAGTTACTAGTACCTAACACGTTAAATTTAGTAGAATTATAACATTATATACTACTATTACCTGTTGAGCTAGCATGTAGCGAGCGTTTTAAAACATCCGTCCTGATACTATTATATTGTGCACTAACCTAAAAACCAACCTTAGATTAACAAAATTGATTTTTACTCTAAAGCTATAAAGGAAACTTATTTTAATTAATAATTTTAGTTCTAGATTTAGTATAATATTTGCAGTTACTATAAAGTAACCTCGGATGTTTTTTCCTCTTATAATTCCTAGAATATAGAAGTTAAAAGTAGCTCTTTCTGTAATAACAAAGGCTAAAGCTACTCCTGTTACCGGTTTTAGGTCTTACTTTTCCTACTTTATATTTATCCTATGTTACTAGAGCCACTGTTTGTTAGCTAAAATTGATAATGTTCCGGTGTTTATACAGATTATATGGTTAGGTCCCTTATTATGAAATTGAATTAGCATTTTAAGGAAGGTATTTATTTACTTCCTTCTCTTAATATTAATCTTCTATAGTCTGAATACCGCCTTAATTACCTAGTTTTCTTATAAACCTCCTGTTAAAATTGGCTTATTTAAACTTTAAGTCGTAGTATCTTGTGTAATATTGACTTTAGTTATAAAAGCTTTAATAATTTCTTTCTCTTCCTTAGGCTTTTCCTGCTTTCTTCTGTTAGGAGCCTTTATTTTGCTAGTCTCTGCAGTTAAAAAGATAGGATTCTCCTAGTCTAAGTCTCCTTCCTTTATTACGTAAAAAGCGCTAATAAAATTGGATTTAACCTCCTCTTTATTAGAGTTATAGTCGAATGTTAGGTGTGCTTTACTACCTTCTGTAGTAAAGTATATATTTATGAAGTTAGACTTATTATGTTTATTATCCTTTAACAGACTTCCTTCTCTGGCTAAATAGTATTTAAAGTCTGCTAGATACTGCTCCTGCTTTCTAGCATTAGGATTATTATTTAGAACTATAACTTTATAGGGTTCCTGGTTTAAATGCTCCTATTGCCTAAATTATCTTAGATAGAATTAATTCCCTTAGTAAAGGTTTTATTGCTCTCTGGATTAATTCCCTCCCTAATCTTTTTCCTTTAAGAATCTTTTTTTTTATTTATTATCTCCTTAAGATTAGTTTTCTTAGCTATAGGCCCTGCTTTTCTTAGTCTAAGGGTCTGCTTCCTTCTTTATAGGGTTCTTTTTTCTGACTTTTAGTTAGTATAGTCTATTATTATTATACTACTAGGACCTTTAAGGTTAATTCTAGTCCTATTATAGTTTATTCTAACAAACCCATTCCTGGTACAGGACTGGTGGCCTTCTTTAGTCTCCCTAGTTGTAATTCCTTAGGCCGCTTAATCTCTCTCTAATGCATATATAGTAGGAATATTATTATTAAAAGTTAACCTATTAGAAACAGTCTTCTCTCCTTTAGTTACAGTCCTTATAATAGCGATTTTAGTAGGCCTTTACTCTTTTACCCTTAAATTTATTTAAGTCTAAGGATTTATTATTATAAAGGTAGGCTTTTACTATTCCTTTAGTCTTTTCTTAGTAACAGGACTTCTATTGTTCCTTAATTTCTTAATATAAATCGCGGCGTTTTCCGTCTACTATGTTGAGGTATTTGTTATGCTTTATGCCCTTAGTTGGATCCGGGTATAGCTTCTTTAGCTTAGGATATAATTTTATTCTAAAGTATACTAAAAGCTATAAATCTGTTATTTCTTTGTTTACTTTAGTATACTAAAAGATTTAAGCTATAAAGTCCTAAATAAAAATGCTATTTATAACATCTTCTTAGGTATACTTAGCCTGCTTAAGCTTTATTACTATATCTTTTGTCCTTATATAGAATTCTTTTTATACTGCCTTAATAATACTATTAATACTAGTAAAAATCCGTTTCTTTTTAGATTTGTCTAGGTATTATTAGTACTAGGTCATTGCTTTTCTATAGAATAGTTGCTAGATATTATAAAGTAACACTTTCTTCCAGTTTAGTAGTGCTCTAAATAAGTGCTTTTTTACTGCCTAAATCTAAAGCTTAGGGTCTGAAAAAACAGCGGTTTTTCCTTTATATAAAATGAATTTATTACCTATGTCTACTATATCTGGTTTTAGGTCTAAAAGTCTAATATCCTAGATCTTTTAGGTTAAACTTACTAACCCTTTCTTTTTAAGAGCCCTTCTAGGCTTAAAATCCCGTCCTAAATCATGTCTTAGTTAAAAGGTATTTTATTCCTAGTATCCTAATGTTTAGCTTAGCTAGTTATTATAAGGCTCTTTAGTATAGCAGTAACTATCTCTATAACCACCCGCTTTATTACTATAACTATCCACTTTATAGCTATATTTACTTCCTTATTATAGGAAAGTTAAAGGTAGATTTATATGTTATCCTATATTGCCATTTTTAGAAGGTCCTTTTACATACCTATTATCTTATTATATAGGTAGATATGGTAATATTTAAGAGTATTAGTATTATTAAGCGCTAGTATAGTATGTCTTCTTTTGTTTATAACCTTTATACTCCTTAAAGTCTTGTCTTTACTACTAGTATTCTATTATTAATAGGGCATAATTTTGTATATTTCTTAATAAAAAACCTGGTTAAGGTACTAATATTATTACTTAAGGATTTAAAGGAGTGCCTCCTTATTTAACATTTAGTAAACTAAAGGTTTATACGTCCTTAAGAGGAAAACCTTATTAAGGTGCTAACATTGTTACCTAAGGATTTAATAAAGCGCTTTCTTGTCTAGCGGTTAGTTTATGCTATAGAAATCCTGCTTATTATAAAGACTTATATTTCTTTAATAAGGGAAACCGTTAAGCTTGGTTTAAAACTACGCAAGGTGGGTTAAAAGAGGTCCTAGTATTATTATAATAACTTATATATCTAAACTCCTATTGCAATTTAGGTGAATTCTAATTGTATAGTAAGAGGTTTATTACTTCCAGTTAGTGAGATTTACTAGTACTAGTGTAACCTTATATAAACCCTATTGCTTCTCTTAAGTTGCTTGTCTTAATTAGGTAATCTTAAAACCTTATTAGCTTAGGTATTATAACTGTTATTTTACCCCTTTACTAACCGGAATTCTAACTAATTTGTTTTAGTAGGGTAGGTCCGGTCTTCTAAGGGTTTGGTTGCTAAGTTATATTAGCTCCTATTATTATTAGTTTAAATAGTTCCTATGTAATTAGCACTATGTTCAACTATTAGTTCTGGCAACCTGCTTATATCCAGTCTATAGAGGCCGTTATAATTCAGTTTAACTCCCTTATTTACAAAGTAAGGCCGACTAAAGTGTTTAAGATGTTATCTTAGGTTTTTATTATCTGTTATTAGAAGTCGGTTTCCACAGGGTAAGCAAGGTTTTCTTTAATTTATATCTATAACTTTTGCATTTCCCTTATTACTTTATATACTTCCTCCTGTGTTTTAGCTATTTTCTTAATGCTTTATAGGATTTTATAAGCTAAGGTGTTATTAATAGTGTTCTTAGTTTTAGGTTCTAGCTTATGCCTTACTGTAATATTAAACGGTTCCTTAGTATCTATTAAATCCCAGTATACTTATCTCCCCTTACTAGTTCTAGGGGGTTATAAGTCCTTAGGAGATTATAACTTTCTAGCTAACTACTCTTTCTCTCTTTTAGGCATAATAGGATTCTCTGTTATTAAAGGACCTTTTACCCCTTATATAGTTATATTTATTGTCTTATCTAGGTTAGTTAAATCTTTAGGTATTATAAACCCTCCTATATATATTAATATAATAAGGTTCCCTGTTTCTCTATAGTCTTTATTGTTTTAAAAGTCCATATAGGTAAAAGACTTATAGTAAACTAACTTATTACTTTCTGCATATTCTTTGCTAAATGCTGGATTCTACTTTAGTAGTAATGTAAGTTATATAATAATAGCTGGTTATTTCTGTTATCTCCTGCTGAATAAAGCTGTTTTTTATATCTTATTGCCTCCTAAGGTCTCCTTAGAGTTATTATTAGGATTAGGACTAGAAACTATAGTTAGAATAATGTCCCTAACACTTAATGGTTTTGTAAGTTAAGAAGCCTCTGGTTCTTTAATAGGTATAATAATAAGCAAGGTTTCTGGTCCTTTAAGAGGTATTATAGCTATTAAAGTCTCTGGTTTTAAGAGAGGTATAGTCCTAGGCAGGGTGGTTTTAATCCTTAATAATATTACCTTAGGTTTAGTTGCTAATAGTTTAAGAAGCCCTTTCTTCTTAGCCTTTTTTAGTGTTTTTTATGCTAGAATCAGTTCTTCCCTAAAGTATAAGTAATGTATAAGAACTAGGTTAACTAGTTGTAGTAGTTCTGTAGTTTAGTAAAGCTTTCCTTCTTAGAATTTATAACTTCTTAGGCAGGAAAGGTCTTTAACCTTATTATTAGTAGTTACTAGTCTTCCTTTAGGACTAAGAGGGTTAGGATTTTACTTAAGGTATTTATAAAGCTTATAAACATAGTAAAGCTCTCCCTTAGTAATAGTTGTAATATACAATTAGTAGTTGTTTAATTCCTAGTGCTGACTTGTTAATTTAAACATAAGTTCTGTTAAATCCTTTTTACCTCTTAGCTTATAGCCTTGCTATAGGTAGTAAATCTAACGTTTTAGCACACTACCTTGCTTGTTAATAACAGCAACCTTAACTCTTTAACTATTATAGCCTTGCTAGTCAGGACCTAGTAATCTAGTAATTTAACTTAATATGTCTTGCTAACTAAAAGCAGCAAGTCCTTAATTTTAGTTAAAACCTTATATAAAGGACGCAAGTAATTGCTACTAGTTATTACGTAGTGGTATTATTACGTAGTTAGTTAGAAGCAATTATAAAGCTGTTATTAACGTTATTATAAAGGGGTTATTAAACGTACCTATATATACTACTATTAAGTTATATAGTTAAGTGCATTTTGTGTAAGTTGTTATTATTCCTTGTCTTACTAGCTGCATAACAAATCCGTCCTATATAGGTGGGGATCCGACATCGCGGATTATCCTGTAACACTAAGGGAGAGAGGACTTGCTTAATGTTAACAGGTAAGGTATAGGAGAGATGCTTAAATTATACGGGAGCACATCTAGCATAGTCTTAGCTATGCTTAGTAAGTAATAATAGATAGTAGCAGGCTAGGGAGGCTTATGTTATAAGGCCGCTGTTTTTCTATAGCTATTAATTATAGGTTATAACAGCTACTACAGGCAAGAGTTATTATAAAAAAGAGACTAGGGGATTAATAGAGAGACAGCTAAGAAAAAGGAGTATATAACTAAGGGGCCTTTCTGTAAAATAAACCTATAAGCTATAATTAGAATGACAGAGACTAGTAGAGAAAGGCATAATACTAGCCTTTTTATAACTAACTAAAGGGCAAAACAATACTAGAGCCAGCCTAACTAGGGTGCTCTAAAGCATATAATAAAGTATATAATTAAGGTTATATACTAAAATATATAAAAGAAAAGCAATCTAGTATATTTAGTATTAGGGTATAGCATTAGCCCTAAGGTAATAGCTATTTAGGAACTAGGAGATTATAATAGTATACTACTAAATCTATTTTAAGGGCACTATATATTAGTAATATATAGTAAAAGAATAGTAATTTATATATATAAAAAGGTTAAGATAGAACTTTAAACTATAGGAAGGAAAGAGAATTAGTATAGTATTAAGCTATATAAAGTAAAGGTATATAATATTTATTCCCTAGCTTATAAAAGGGAGTGGCAGATGCCTCTATAATACTTTACTAATACCTAGGCAAAGGGCTAGAGTGTGTTTATAGGGGACTTTAACTAATACTACCCTTTATAGGACAGATTTAGCCAAACCTCTTAAGGGCATAATAAGATGTTAGAATTTATAATAAGGTAATAACTTAGCCTAGCTATGCTGTTTAGGGAAGTAATAAGGAGAGAACATAGTAGCAGGGATAGTACTATTAACTATATATAAACTACTTATAACATTAGTATTAAATTTATTAGGCTAGTAGAAATCGCCAGATTTAACCATATGCCTTAGCTTATTAGCATTAAAATAAGTAAGAAATTAAGCAATAGCCTAGGGTTAGTCTAGGGTTAGAGAATAGTAAATAAGAACCTTATTATAGTAAAGGCTTTAAACAGGCTTAGAAAGGAGGGGTTAGAGCTCCTGCTATATAACTGGCAGAAAATTAATAACTATACGCAATAGATTACCTAATAGCTTATAGAGATAGCTAATATAGCAGTACTTAAATAACCTTAAGAGCATAGTAAACTATAGCCTTAGTGGAATAAAAGGATAAAAAATGTAATAGTAAAGGTAAGACATGCTAATAAGTAGTAGTAGTAATAATAGACATAGGAATTATAGCAGGTGTTACGGGATAATCCGCAATGTCGGATCCCCACCTATATAGGACAGATTCGTTATGCAGCTAGTGAGACTAGGAACAACAATAATAATAACTTACACAGAATGCACTTAACTATATGACTTAATAGTAGTATATACAGGTACGTTTAATGACCCCTTTATAATAACATTAATAACAGCTTTACGGTTGCTTTTAACTGACTACATAACGATACCACCACGTAACAACTAGTAGTAATTGCTCGCGTCCTTTGTATAAGGTTTTAACTAAAAATTAAGGACTTACTGCTTTTAGTTAGTAAGATATATTAAGTTGAATTACTAGATTGCTAGGTCCTGACCAGCAAGGCTATAATAGCTAAAGAGTCAGGGTTACTGTTATTAACAAGTAAGGCAGTATGCTAAAACATTAGATTTACTACCTATAGTAAGGCTATAAGCCAAGAGGTAAGAAGGATTTAATAGAACTCATGTCTAAATCAATAAGTTAGCGCTAGGAATTAGACAACCACCAACCGCGCACTATAATGATTACTAAGGGAGAGCTTCATTATGTTTACAAGCTTTATAAATACCTTAAGCAAAATCCTAACCCTTTTAGTCCTAGAGGAAGACCAGTAACTACTAATAATAAGGTTAAGGACCTTTCCTGCCTAGGAAGTTATGAATTCTGTAAAGGAAAGATTCACTAGACCTTAGAACCGCTATAACCAGTTAACCTAGTCCCTATACATTACTTACAATTTAGGGAAGAGCTAATTCTAGCATGATAAACGCTAAAAAAGGCTAAGAAGGAAGGGCTTCTTAAACTATCAGCAACTAAACCTAAGGTAATATTATTAAGGATTAAAACCACCCTGCCTAGGACTGCACCTCTTATAGAACCAGAGACTTTAACAGCTGTAATACCTCTTAAAGAGCCAGAAACCTTGCTTATTGTTGCACCCGTTAAAGAACTAAAGGCTTCTTAACTTACAGAATTATTAAGCGTTAGGGATATTATTTTAACTATGGTTTCTAGTCCTAAGCCAGACAATAACCCTAAGGAGACCTTAGGAGGCAACGAAACACAAGAAATAGCTTTATCCAGCAGGAGACAATAGAAACGACCAGCTGTTATTATATAACTTACGTTACTACTAAAGCAGACTCTAGTATTAAGCAAAGAAACCTTAGAAAGCAATAAGTTAGTTTACTATAAGTCCTCTACCTACCTAGACTTTCAGGACAACAGAAACCACAGAGAGACAAGGAACTATAACATGTTAACACATGCAGAAGTGTTCACAATACCTAAAGATTTAACTAATATAAATAAGATAATAAATAACACTATACAAGGGGTAGGAGGTCCTCTAACAACAGAGAATCCTATTATGCCTAAAGGAGAGGAAGAGTAGTTAGCTAGAAAGTTACAATCTCCTAAGAACCTATAACCCCCTAGAACTAGTAAGGGGAGACAAGTACGCTAGAAATCAATAAATACTAAGGAAGCGTTTAATATTATAGCAGGGCACAAGCTAGAACCTAAAACCAAGAATAATATTAGTAAAACCTTAGCTTATAAAATCCTATAAAGCATTAAGAGAGCAGCTAAAACACAGGAGGAAGTGTGTAAAGTAATAAGGGCAATGCAAAAGTTATAGAGACAAATCAAAGAAAACCTTGCTTACCCTGTAGAACCCGACTTCTAATAACAGATAATAGAAACCTAAGATAACATCTTAAACACTCTAGTTAGCCTTACTTTGTAAATAAGGGAGTTAAACCGAATTATAATGGCCTTTATAGACCGGATGTGGGCAGATCGCCAGGACTAGCAGTTAAACACAGCGCTAATTACATAAGAACCATTTAAAGCAATAACAATAGGAAATAATATGACTTAGTAGCCAAACCTGCAGCAGACCGGACCTACCCTACCAGAGCAAATTAGCTAAAACTCCGGTTAGTAAAGGGGTAAAATAACAGGCATAATACCTAAGCCGACAAGGTCTTAAGACTACTTAATTAAGACAAGCGACTTAAGAGAAGCAATAAGGCTCACATAAGGACACGCTAGCGCAAGCAAATCTCACTAACTAGAAGTAATAAACCTCTTACTATACAATTAGGATTTACCTAAATTATAATAGAAGTTCGGACATACGAGTTAATATAATAACACTAGGACCTCTTTTAACTTACCTCACACAGTTTTAGTCTATAATTAATGGTTTCCCCTTATAAAAAGATATAAGTCTTTATAATAAGCAGGATTTCTATAGCACTAACCGACCGCCGGACAAGGAGGCGCTTTATTAAATCCTTAGGTAACGATATTAGCACCCTAACAAGGTTTTCCCCCTAAGAACGCATAAACCTTTAGTCCACTAAATGTCAGATAAGGAGGCGCTCCTCTAAATCCTTAAGTAATAATATCAGCACCTTAACCAGGTTTTCCGTTAGGGGATATGTAAAATTATACCCTATTAATAACAGAATACTAGTAGTAAAGATAAGACTCTAAGGAGCATAGAGGTTATAAACAGAGGGAGATATACTACACTAGCGCTTAATAATACTAATACTCCTAAACACTGCCATATCTACCTACATAATAAGGTAATGGGTATATAGAAGGACCTTTTAGAAATAGTAATATAGGACAATATATAAATCCACCTCTAACTTTCCTATAATAAGGAAGTAAATACGGCTATAAAGCGGATGGTTATGGCAACAGAGCGGGTGGTTACGGAAATAATTACTACTATACTAAAGAGCCTTATAATAACTAGCTAAGCTAAACACCAGGATATTAGGAACAGAATACCTTCTAACTAGGACATAATCTAGAACGGGATTCTAAGCCTAAAAGGGCTTCTAGAGAGGAAGGGTTAGTAAGTTTAACCTAGAAGATCTGGGATATTAGACTTCTAGACCTAAAACCAGATGTAGTAGACATAGGTAATAAATTCATCTTATATAAAGGAAAAACCGCTGTTTTTTCAGACCCTAAGCTTTAGATTTAGGCAGTAAAAGAGCACCTATCTAGAGCACTACTAAACCGGAAGGAAGTGTTACTTTATAATATCTAGCAACTATTCCGTGGAAAAGTAATAACCTAGTACTAACAGCACTTAGACAAATCCAAAAAGAAACAGATTTTTACTAGTATTAATAGTATTATTAAGGCGGTATAAGAAGAATTCCATATAAGGACAGAGGATATAGTAATAAAGCTTAAGCAGGCTAAGTATACCTAAGAAGATGTTATAAATAGCGTTTTTATTTAGGACTTTATAGCTTAAATCTTTTAGTATACTAAAGCAAATAGAGAGATAATAGATTTATAGCTTTTAGTATGCTTTAGGATAAAATTATATCCTAAGCTAAAGAAGCTGTGCCCGGATCCTACTAAGGGCATAAAGTGTAATAAATACCTTAATATAGTAGACGGAAAACGCTGTAATTTATGTTAAGAAATAAAGGAGCAATAGAAGTCCTATTACTAGGAAAAAACCAAAGGAATAGTAAAAGCCTACCTTTATAATAATAAATCCTTAGACTTAAATAAATCTAAGGGTAAAAGAGTAAAGGCCTACTAGAATCATTATTATAAGAATTATAACTAAAGGAGAGGAAACTGTTTTTAATAGGACAACTTTTAGCAATAATATCCCTACTATATATACATTAAAGAGAGATTAAGCAGCCTAAGGGATTATAATTAAGGAGACTAAAGAAGGCTGCTAGTCCTGTACTAGGAATAGGTTTGTTAGAATAAACTATAATAGGACCAGAATTAACCTTAAAGGTCCTGATAGTATAATAATAACAGACTATACTAACTAGAAGTCAGAAAAAAGGACCTTATAAAGAAGTAAGCAGACTCTTAAACTAAGGAAGGCAGGGCCTATAGCTAAGAAGATAAATCTTAGGGAGACGACAGAGGAAAAGAGAGATCCTTAAAGGAAGAAGATTATAGAGGGAATTGATTTAAAGAGTAATAAAACCTTTACTAAGGGGATTGATTCCGCCTAAGATAATTTAGGCAATAGAAGCATCTAAACCAGGAACCCTATAAAGTTATGGTTCTAGATAACAATCCTAATGCTAGAGAGCAGGAGTAGCATCTAGCAGACTCTAGATACTATTTAGCTAAAGAAGGAAGTCTATTAGAGGATAATAGATACAATGAGTCTAACTTTATAAACATGTACTTTACTGTAAAAGGTGGTAAAGCACACCTAATATTCGACTATAACTCTAAAGGAGGGGAGGTTAAATCCAATTTCATTAGCGCTTTCTATATAGTAAAGAAGGGAGACTTAGACTAGGAGAATCCTACCTCTTTAACTATAGAGACTAGCGAAATAAAGGATCCTAATGGAAGAAGGCAGGAAGAGCCTAAGGAAGAGAAGGAAATTGTTAAAGCTTTTGCAACTAGAGTTAACGTTATACAAGACACTACAACTTAGAGTTTAAATAAGCTAATTTTAACGGGAGGTCTGTAAGAAGACCAGGTAATTAAAGCAGTATCTAGACTGCAGGAAATTGATATTAAAGGAAGGAAGCAGATAAATACCTTTCTTAAAATACCGATTCGATTCTATAACAAGGGACCTAACTATATAATCTGTGTAAACACCGGAATATTGTCGATTTTAGCTAATAAATAGTGGCTTTAGTAATATAGGACAAATGTAAAGTGGGAAAAGTAAGACCTAAAACTAGTAATAAGAGTAGCTTTAGCCTTTATTATTACGGAAAGGGCTACCTTTAACTTTTATGTTCTAGGAATTATAAGAGGAAAAAACATCTAAGGTTACTTTATAGTAACCGCGGATGTTATGCTAAATCTAGGACTAAAATTATTAATTAGCATAAGTTTCCTTTATAGCTTTGGAGTAAAAATCAATTTTGTCAATCTAAGGTTGGTTTTTAGGTTAGTGTATAACATAATGGTACCAGGACGGATGTTTTAAGACGCTTGCTATATGCCAGCTTAATAGGTGATAGCAGCATACAATGTTATAATTCTACTAAACTTAACGTATTAGGTGCTAGTAATATAGAAGGATCTCCCTAGCAGAGAGGAGATTAGTATTTACTATGTTATGTTATTTAATTCCGTCTTCCTAGATAACATTTTTAACTGGGGAGATAAGAAAAGGATACTAGCAATAAACAACTCTAACAGGGCTATGTGGATTAAGCGGAACAGTAAAGTAGGTTGACTTAAGGCAGCCACAAGCCTTAATTTGAATTTTGCTATTCTAGACGTCCACTAGTATATAGCATTTTTTAGTAAAGATATTAAGATAGAAAAGATAGAAGAGAGTCTGGAAAAATTTAATAATGACCTGGATCCTAAAGTTATTAATAGAGGTATTTTATTATATAGAGTATCTTACCCGGAGGATATACCTTTTGTTAAAAATAAGTTTAGAGTGTAAATTGCCAATGTTAATCTAGAAGCAGCTACTAAGTTACGGGATCTAACTAATAAGTATAATATTTATTGCAATAAAGGAGTAGTACTAATGCTAGAAGAAGACAAGATAAGAATTAACTTTATTAACAGCTGGCAGAACTAGGTTAAGCTAGCGAGGAAGTACCCTCTTAGGCGCAGAAACTAGGAGAAATTTACTAAAGTTTATAATGCTATACACCTAGCAGGCAGGATATTCTGGTTAATAAAGCTAGCACCTATAGCCTGCCCTAGTTTTATTATTTAGAAAGATATAGAGAAGACAAAGAAAGGTTAAGTTGTTATGGATGCCAGACCCCTTAATAACATTACTATGCTAAACGTGTATCCGTTGCCAGACCAGGGCGATATTATGTAGGATACTTATAGTAAGGAGTAGAAATCAATTTTTAACGTAATAGGTTTTTTTCACTAGCTTCTAGTATAAGAGGAACACTAGAATTATATGGTGGTAATCTCTGAAAGAGGGCTGGAAGCGTCGCAAGTCGCGTTGATAGGGTACAAGAATTTACCGGCTTTTATACAATGATTTATAGATTGTATTTTCCAACCATACCGAAGTTTTGTTTGTGTCTATATTAATAATATTATCGTTTTCTCTAACACCCTTAAGGATTATCTTAAACACCTTAAGATAGTCTTAAAAGTCCTAGAGGAAAATAAGGTATATATTGCAGCAACTAAGTCTTTTATTAGATATCATTTAATCCAACTTCTCAGATTTATAGTTAACACTAACGGAATTATTAACACGAACGATAGGATTAAGTCGTTCTAGTAAATAGAAATTCCTTGCAACTTGTTAACCTTAGAAACCTTTATCAGTATAGCAGGATTCCTAAGAGCAGAAATCCCTTAGTTTAACTTGCAGATCCGACCACTATAGACCTAAAAGACGGTACTTATGCGTAAACTTTATAAACATAACGAGTTACTAGTAGGAGCCTTAAAGCAGGTGCATAAGAGAAAGGCATAAGAAAAATCCTTTATTCCCATAAAAGACAAGAAAGCGGCCTTTAAAGCACTAAAGACTATGCTTTATAAGAAAATACTACTATAGTACTATAATCCGGAGCAACCATTATTCTTTAAGATTAATGCTTATAAGGAAGGTTTTAGTCTATATGCTTTCTAACTACATAAGGAGTAGGATAGAAAAAGCATACCTAGTAAGGATATTATAGCCACAAAACTTTGCCTAATCCTTTTCCTCTTTTGTCTAATATCCGCAGCCGAGAAGCAGTATGGATTAACTAAGGCAAAGGTAGCTGCAATTGCTTAGGCAATGCGGAAACTGCAAAAAATAGCTTAATCTAACCATTATCTAGTCAACATCCTAACTAACTATGCACCTGCTAAAGGTATTATTAAATATACCTCTTTAGCCACAATAGACCTCAACAAGGCTAACCTAAAATTAGCCAAGATAGCGAATTATCTGTTATAGTTTGAATTACAGGTAACCCATATGCTAGGAATCCTTAATGTTATACCTAATGCCTTGTTATGACTTCTAGTGGATGTTAGCTACTAAGAGGCAGCAAACCGCAGCATGTATAACAAATTAGACGCCTGTATGTACTTCTGTTAGAATTATTAGGTAGTGGCCATAATAGATAACTTATTGAAAAAGGAGATATTAGCAGGGTATAAATTTAACCCGTAATATTATTAAATAATTAAGAGCATTAAGGATTTCTAGCAGAAGCAGCTAAAGTAAGAACAGAACCAACCGTGAATTCCACTCTATAGCTAGGACCTTACGGATAAGGGCCTACTTTATTATAAGGATAAAGAAGGGCTTAAATGACTGTGCATTTTAAGCAGCTGTGTTAAAACCATGCTAAGAACCACACATAATAACCATTACTACTTCAGAATTAGCAGAATAATAAAAGGTTTATATAGCGTTTGTTTTTTAAAGATATCTAAGTAAATCCGGGAGTATATAGCATATTATACAACTTATTAAGAGAACTCTGTCTTAAGGGATAGAGCAACCAGAGAAATAAAACCTCTGCAGTTAAAACCAATGCCTTTTCACACAATTTCTCTGGACTTTATCACTAACATGCCGGAGGTGGACTTAGCAAACACTATATAGGCTATAAAAGGATACTTAAAGTATAATTCCCTTTGCCTAGTAAACTGTTTATTTAGCAAGAGAACCCTCTTAATCCCTAGGAACACAACGTATTTAGCATCCATATAGGTAGAACTACTTCTTTAAGCTCTATATATTATAAACTAGGGACTACTATAGTAAATAGTTAGTAATAGGGACTTTAAATTCATTTCTAAGGTTTAGTAGGCTATATTTACTAAGCTAGGAGTTAAATTCCTAATAGCAACTACCTACTACCTACAGACAAATAAAGCAGCTAAACAGAAGAATTAGATAGTAATTATAGCTATTTGCTATTATACTATAATAAATCCAACAGTACTATAGGTATTAATCCTTTTAGCGTTATAGCACTATCTTAATAACATGGTGGCTATAGCTATTAACTAGTTGCCTAATAAGTTGTTATATAGGCTTAAACCGCTAGACCTTATTAACCTTCTTCCAGAGCAAGCAATTTCTAACACACAGCTAGGGGAAGAGGACTTAGAGGCACTTTGCAAGCTTTATTAGAGAGAGGCTTAACTTATAATAACCACTACTGCTACCCTATCTAAAATCAGATACAACTCCTAACATAACCTAGTGGATATTAATGTTAGAGATATGGTGTACTTATAACTATATAAAGGATACTAGCTTCCAGAAAAGCTAAAGAAGAAATAGTTACTATAAAGAGCAGGACTATATAAGGTTCTTAAAAAGGTGAACCCTTTATTGTACTAACTTAAATTTTTATTAAACTTAAGAGTGCATCTAGTAGTGTTAATTGCATATATATAGAAACTACACTAAGGCAGAGATCCCTTTAGCAGGGAGGAAACACCCCCTTTACTAATTAATCTAAAAGGGAGCAGTAAAGCTAATTACTAGGAAATTAAGCAGATTATCTTATATAAGGTAAAAATCTACTGCACTAAGGGATAAAGCCTTAAGGTAGCTTACCTTGTAAGATAAAAAGGATATACCGCTAAAGACAACTAGTAAATTAATAAAAGTAAGATAAAGGTAAACGCATTAGAGTTAATAAATGAATATCTAAGGGAGCATCTAATTAACTAGGATAAGGAGTATAGGAAGAAGGGGCTTATAAGGCAGGAGTGCTAATAATGCCTCGAGGTCAGCAGGATCTAACATCCTACAGGACCCCACGTGATTACCACAGGTAGAAACACGTAACCCCATTTTCCTACAACACTACTTACAATTTTACTTTACTTTTCACTTAACCCCTTATCCGCACTTTCTAATACGCCAGAATTCCCTGTTTTTCTTCATTTTTTAACCTTTTATTTTTGCTTTTAATTATTATGCACTTTAAGTCTTTCTTTTATTTCATTTCATTTTTTACTTTTATTGCCCTCTCTTAGACAATTTTAATACATATTACAAAAGACATAAAGAATAAGTTTTATATAAAGGATTTTAATCCTAATGTCTTAGTTAAGTTTTCGCCGTTTTATAGGGAAAAGCAAAGAATAATAACTAAGTTAGCAAAGCTATCTCTTAGAGGAAACTAGGCAAGAGTAGCTAGGGATGCTAATTCTGCCCTTTATAACTAAATAGCTAAGGCTTAGCAAGAAGATAAGCAGAGGGAAAAGGCATATACTAACCTAATAACTGCCTATTAATGCTATATAAAGACTATAGCTAAGGATAAGGATAAGGACTTTAGAGCAAATACAGACTATAAAAATAACGTTTTTAATGTTAATATATCTAGAGAGACGCTTAGCCCTAGAGGCTAGGCAGTAGTAAAGTGCCTCTAGAATGTAAGAAAGGGCAAGATAATTACTAATACCCCTATAACTAAAGGGATCCCTGCTAGTAGTTTAAGTTAAGATTCTCTTATAACTATATAAAAGATATAGGATAGACTAGAAGAACTAGACTTTAGTAAGCTGATTTACTGTTTTAGTTATACAGATAAATGCTATTAGCATTAGGAGACGGAGTTATTTATAAGAGGTAATGCAGGACTAGAGCCTTTTAGAATATAGCAACATTAGGCCGGAGATGGTATATAAAGCGTAATAGACGCTATCTACACCTGCTCTAAAGATTTTGCAGCCTAGGGGGTATAAATCAACAGAAACAGATTCTCTATTGCGAAGATAGACCCTATATATACACTATAGATTAGAGTAGTATAATAGATTTTCCTTGTTAAGGAATTAATTCTAGCGGCTAATAACGACAGGCAGAAGAAAACCAAATGCCTAGCTAATACCCTAGTTATTCAGAATGTTAAACTCTGCATTAAGCAGGTGGCAGTATAATTCCTTAATAGCGGATGGACAGACAACTAAGCCGGATCTAGAGAGTAGTAACTGGGATTGCCGTTGAAAGAGGAAGTACTTATAGCTAGATACTGCAATAAGTTAGGAGGTATTAATAGCTTTATAGCTAGGGCACTTGCTACTATAGGATAAGTCGATCTCTTAAGCATGGGTTTTTAATAGGGGATTATTAACGCTAGTAAAGAGCATAGAACCACAACCACTTAACAGAATACTAACGCACTAAGGAAGGAACTAGCAGACTAAAGGAATCTAATCTAAGGTTTAGCTAAATAATACAGGCTAATAAGTAAAGCAGCGGCCGGAAAGACTATCTTAAAAGAGATAAAGTTAAGGCTAGCAGATTAAGCTACTAACGTATAATTTAGCAAACTTAAAGACAGAACTAATACGCTTAAAGGGGATATTAAGGCCTATAAGGAGTCTTTTAGCGCAGTAAAAGCCAGTCTTAAGATTATTAACAGGCATATTATAAGGACCTTAGCTAGAATAGTAGTACTAAAGGATAAGGCTAGGAATATTAAGACCGCTAGGCCTACTCCTTAAACGCCTCTGCTAGAATCCGTAGCTAGAAAGACAACCTTGCCTGTAGTAAGCAAGAAGCTAACTAGCCTAGTTAAACTAAATTCGCTAGCTAGTAGAAGAATAAGGTTAGCTATAAGGGTAATAAAGGCAACTATATTAAACACGAGCTTATCCAAGTTATTGCTAAAAAAGGCAAAGCAAAAGACGCCTTCTAAAAATAGGCGCAATATTAATAGCACCACGAAAAGGCAGAAAACAACAACAGAATCCACAACTAAGAACACAGAATTAGCCGAAACATTAGACGAATAGAAGACCCTTATATAGTAGCATAAGGACTAAAATTTCAGCTAATATATCACGCCGTCTGACGTTAGAAGCAGTCCCTAAAAATCGCGTGGCTCTAAGCAGATTACCATTCAATTACAAAACATATAGCTTGGATTAAAGGTTTAGCTATGTTATAAAGGGCATCGTGGTAAATGGATTAATTATAGAAAAAGTTATATCTAGAGGACTATTGCTTTCCTTATAGTTACTATGCTATGTAGTTTAAACATAGGAAAATTTTACCTCTAGTAAGGATAAGATAGCATAGCCAGTGGCCGTCTTCTGCCTAAAAGTGACAATGCCCTAATAACCTCCACGGAACCACCTTTAATATACCTGGCTTAAACGCATAAAGGACCTTTATATATAAAGTTAAAAGCAGAGAATAACTTAAGATATCTAATGCACCTTAAGGAAGGGCACAGGCCACCTCTCTTACTTTTAAGAGGAAAGCCTCTCTTCTTATAGCCTAACTCTTTCCCCTCTATATAGCTTCTTTTTATTAGTCTACTAAGTCTTTAGAGGTATAACGTTTTTATTTTTAGTTTAACCTAAGTCTTTTCCATTCTCTCGTGTAAGTTATCGCTATAGTTAATAATTAGCAGCATTATTATAATACAACCATAACACCCTAGACGAGAGAATTACTCATAATATGACAACTCCTAAAAGCATATAACCAGAGGTTGCTAGTAATATAGTCACTCTCTAACGAGTTACTTATAGCTATAATAACACAAGTAGATAGAGACGTTCTGTAATCTATATCTTTATTAATAGCTTATAGTATAAATTTATAAGGCTTACATAGATAAGGACTTTAAGAAGTAGATATTTAGGTATAACCAGGATGGATCCAACTATAGTTAATAGGTTTATACTACTTAGATTAAATTTCCTTTTATTATGGTTTATTTTGCTTAGACTGAGATGTTTATTTATCTTTAAATTTTATAAGTGGTTATTGTTGGATTGTTTACTGCTATTTAAGCAACGTTTCTGGCAGATTAGATGCAACCGGACTAATATAGGGAGGATATATTACAGATTAAATTGCTTTCTTTTACAGATAAAAGTTTTTCTTTATATATATTAACGCTAGCTTAGATGGATCCAGAGAACAACCAGGACGGTTATCTTTAAGGGAGGGGCACTTATTACGGGATAATCCGCAATATTAAATCCCTACCTATATAGGACAGATTTATTATACAGCTAGTGAGACTAGGAATAATAATAACAACAACTTACACAGAATGCACTTAACTATATAACTTAATAGTAGTATATACAGGTGCGTTTAATAACCCCTTTATAATAACGTTGATGACAGCTTTACGGTTGCTTCCAACCGACTACGTGACGATACCACCACGTAACAGCAGACCTTAATAGAAGCTATAGAAAAACAGAATTATATTATCTTAAAGGAAAAGAGAAGTAGTTAGTAATAGGTAGTTAATAAGTTATCTAGGTCTAAAGAGAGCCTTTAGACCCTAAAGCACTAGGCTTAGCTATAAAGTAGACTTCCTCCTAAGATATAACAGGTCCTACTGTTAACTTAGCTAGGAAATAACAGTAGAGAGGAGATAGTAAAGGTTATATATAAGAGTAAGGCAAAGGCATTTATAGAGAGGTTCTTTCCTTTATCTATAGCTAGGGCTCTAGGTCTAGAAATAAAGGCAGAGATAAGATACTATAGTAATAATTAGGTGGTTTCTATGTTTATAAAGGAGGAAATTAGAGAAGTTATAAAGAATATAGTAAGTTAAAAAGCCCTAAGGCTAGATAAGCTGCTAATAGGTTTCCTTAAGCTATATAAAGCAGCCCTAATATTATGTTTAACATGCCTTATAAATACATACTATAGTTTAGGACACCAACCAGCCTCCTTCTAGTAAGCAAAGGTAGTAGTTCTATATAAACCTAGGAAAACCCCTAAGAAGTTAGGCAGACTAAGGGGGTAAAGGCTAATATTACTATTAAACATAATAAAAAAAGTAATTAAGGGAGCTATTATAAGGAGGATTACTACTATAGTAAAGAAAGGCTATATACTACTAAATATATAAATAGGCAATAAGGCTGGCAGGTTAATAAAGATAGCACTAAGCATGCTAAAAGAGGTTATAAGGATAGCATAGCATTACTAAGGAATAGCATTATTACTATAGCTAGATATTACTAGAGAGTTTAATACTATTAGCTATAAACAATTAATTTATACTATAAAGGAGTTAAAACTACTAGGGTAAATAGCAAGATAGGCATAGGGCTTTACATTAAAAAAAGAGTATAATTAGCGTTTAATAAATGTATTACTAAGGAAATCTAAGTTATTATAAGGGTTTTATAAAGGTCGCTAGCATCTCCTATCCTCTTCCTGCTTTATATTATACTACTATATTAAAGACTAATAGCAGTAGAATTAACATTAACATTAGGGTTCTTATATAATATAAATATTATAGTATATAAAAAAACAGTAGAAAAGACTAAAGTATAACTAGAAAGAGCCTAAAGAATATATAAGGAATAGTTAAAGGAGTATAAGCTAAGGTTTAACCTAAGGAAAAGCAAGCTAATATACTTTATAAGGAAGAGGCAGGTAATTATAATAACAATCTAACTTAGAAGAATAATAATATAACTAATATAATTAGCGTAATACCTAGGGGTTTAGATTTACTAAAAGCTTTATTAGTTAACTTATATAAAAAAGGTAAATACTAAATTATTACAGCAGAAGTTAGTACTTATAGCACTAGCTATGTTTATATAGGGATGCTAACTAGAGTATATAAGATCCCTTTATATATAGGTAATAAGAAGTATAATAGCCTATAGAGCTAGAATATACTATACTTATAGTAAGTTAAAAAGGGTAGTATAGGGAGTAGTAAAAGCATTTATAAGGGAATAGAATAAATGCTTAAGGCAGGTTATAAAGGCATATAAGGCAATACTAGTAACACTCTTAAAAATAAAAGCAGCAGTACTGCTAGTAAACCTATACCTTAATTATATTAAGTAATAATTCTACTAAAGACTTAAGAATAATAGTATAGGCAAGAAAATATAATAAGTATATAATTTAATAGTATTATAGCTATAACGCTAAGGAAGAGGCTGCTAATATAATTACTATAAGGCGTTTCTTAATACCCCCCTCTCCCTCCTTAGTAGCCTTATAGCTAAATAGAAATTAGAAAGGGAGTGGGGAAAATAATAAATATAGTAAAGGCATAAGCCTTAAGTAAGAAGAGAATAGGTAAAAGTAATAGTAATAAATAAGGAACCTAACTTTAAAAGTATAAAAAAGATAGTAAGGCTTTATAATAGCCTACTAAAGCATAAATCTATAGCCTTAGTATAGCTTTAAATAGAGAAAATAGGGCTAAATACCTTCCTTTATAACAGAAAGGTGCCTAAGGTAATATTACTAATATATTAATACTAGGGAGGAGATAAGGATATTTACTACTTTATTCTTTTCTGCTTAGAACATAACTAACTAAGGCTAATCCTAGTAATACCTATAATAAGAGATTTATAAGAGCTTAGGGCAGCGCTTAATAATAAAAAGCTAGTACTAAATATTATAAAGTAAGTGCTTTTAACTAGGTAACTTTAGTAGTATAAATTAGCTAAGAAGCTTTATAAGGTATAGTAGATATATGTGATGGATTCGAGCTCGAAGCTCGGATCTACACAGCTGGAAAGCGGAAGGCTTTACGTAAGCAATACGCGAGCAGCTTGGACCCTAGTTGCATATATAATTATAAAGGCAGGGTTACTAGTAGTAGATAGATCTTTCCCTTCTCTTTCTCTTTATAAATAATATTCTTATTTAAGTTACTAGCTCTACAGTCGCATTCTAGCAAGACTATAATATATATTATTTATCCTTTTATTATTTACTCTAGAAACCTTAATAGATATAATATAGAGGTTATACCTATAATGGACAGGATAATAATAAATGTAATATAACACAATACTACAGCTAACCTGGCTAAGACTAGTATTATATAAAAGCTGCTATACCTTTAAAGTACAGTAATAGCATATGAAATAATAAATAAGAATATAGTAAGTAAAATTACTAAGCTAAAATAATAGCTATAAATAGCATCCGCTTTAGCTATATCTTTTAATACTAATACGGGCGCCTTAGGCATAGGCAGATAGTAGGTGGCCTTAATAAAGGTAAAACTAAAGAGAAAACCTATTAATATAAGTAACCCTTATAAGGGAAACCGGATTAAATATCCGGCATAAAGGAGCCTTTTAGCTTATAAACTTAAGGCAAATAGCGCTTTTATTAGGAATAATTAAGATAAATAGTATTTTCTTTACTAATGCTTATTAACTTAGGCTTAGGCTTAGGTTTTACTCTTTTTTAAAATAGGGGAATTTATTAATTACTCTCTAAAGGAATTCCTAATATATCTTAACACTTTATTCCTAGATTCTTGTTAAGTAAAGCATATTACTATTGTTGGAATCGCTCGTCTTAAGGATGGAAGGGATACACGATAGTAACCGGGAATTGTGGGTCATACGCACGATGTGCGTGCCCTGATTGGCTGGATTATTATGTCATGTGACCTAGGGCAGTACTGTGGCCATAACACTACACTTCTGCATTATCCCCCTCTTTTCCCTTTAGATAATTATAAGAATATAGACATTAGACCTTTGTTACCCCCCCGTTATTACTATAGCAATCATACCCTATAAAACCAGCACTAATCAGTAGTTATTATAACCACAAATTGGCCAGGAATTAACAGAAGAGACGAACTTCCAATATAACGCACTTATTCACTTAATTGCGCAGAATCCATTGTTTATGCTACCTAAAAGCAACTTTTTCTATTATTATTAACTTTTACTACTCGTCTATAATTATTAAGAAAGTTTCTTTATAGAATTTACCCCTTATTATTAACTTACTACTAGTCTACAATTAAAGTATTTTCTTCGCTGTCTATTACAGAGAAAACACTAAAAATGGCTTTAACTTCCACTACTAGAGCTAATTAACCCATCTAAGACTCCCTTCCTATAAAACTCTAAAAGTATTCCAACTACTTTACAGAGAAATAGGCTAAAGCTAATAAACAAATTAACCCTAAAAAAGCTATAACTTCCGAACTCTACGATAAATTTGCCTACTATGTCGACTAGTACGAATCTAGTAACTAGTAAGGTACTAGGTTTCTGTTTACATACTAAGAAGACTTTAAAGGATAGAATACTGATATTTTCAAGAAGATTACCCCTAAGGTCTGACAAATACTTTAAGATATTCTTTGAGATTAAGGAATTAACACGCAAGAAGGATTACGAAGACTAATTAACTATATACTTGCTAATTTGGTTAGTATAGATAATTCTGTCTTCTTTCCTAATGGAAAGCTCCTGACAGGAAACAACACTATTAACACGTTAATGTTGATAATAACCTCACCTCCCCCTAACCCTCCTAACCCTCCTACCAAAGAAATAATAATAGAAATAACAATCCCCTCTCCCCTAGAATAACAAACTATATTAAAGGAAATCACTAATATAAACCGAAAAGCCTTAAACTCTCTTACTAGAGTTTATAACAAGGAAAATAAGTATTCTAAAGCACTTTTCGACTTTATGTATCCTAAAGTCCTAATCTTTAAGGATATCTGCATAGTATAAGGAATTTCGCCTGAGTTATACCCGTTTACACTATTAATAATGCTTACAGACAATGCCTATAAGTATTACCTTAAGAAATTTAGCAGAAGACTTATTTTATTCGACATAATAACTAAGCAGATAAAGGAAAACTTTAAGACCAAAGAAAATCGAAAATTCTACTAAATACGATTTTAAGAGATAAAGTTTTATTGCGTTACAGCTGAAAATCTAATAAAGACTAAACTTAAATGTTTGGAATTGATGATTTAACAGCTCTTAGACCTATTTAATAGTCTTTACCCCCCTTCTAAGAAAGATATAATCCTTAGGCGCTAACTGAAAATATCTGTTTAAGATAGCCCTAAATTCAACCAGATAACCTACGTCTGAACTAATACCTATAAAGGCGTAGTTGGTAATATTTACCGCTGCCTTACAATGAAAGATATAATAGAACCTGTTTTGAAATCATTTACAAGCCAATGGATTGCAAGAGAAAGCAAGTACTAACCTTAAAACACTACCCTGAGTACTAACATGGTCTTGTTTACCGACCGACGATATTCACAAGCTTTCTAACCCTAAAATAAAGCTGGATCTAAGAAATGCTTTATCTGTCGTAAAGAAGGATGTTAATTAACTAACCATCCTATCTTTAAACAAAAGAAAGCAAAAGAAACTTAGTAGAGCAACTGAAGGCATAAATCCCCTCCTTCTGAACGCTAATTTTACGTATTCTTATAAGCATTTAAAGGTAAAGACAAAGAGTCATTACCCCTGGATAGCAGGGATGAAGATAAACACGAAAAAGCTGCCTAGAACACAGCATTTATTGCCTCTAAAGAAGAAAAAGCATAAAGCAATAGAGAAGCATGAGAAACCCTCACGTTTATGACTTTCTTTATATAAGCACCTAATCCCCCTCTCTTTTCTGCCTTAACCGTGAATTTCCTGTAAGATAACGCCTTTAAACACGTATTATTTATTAAAGACCCTTACGACCGCAATACTAATAAAACCACACAAAAGCAGGTATTTCTTATGGATTTATAATATACTGTGGAAACGTTTTATGGTATTCTCTTAAATACTAGAGCAGCCGGAATTTTAACTGCTAGCTAAGGTTAAGTCAAAGCCTTAATGCGCCTTATGACAGACCTCACAATTAAGCCTTCTTCTAACCAGAGAACCATCAACTTTAGTGCCGGAAGTATGACCTTAAATGGCATTTTAAAGCTTCTTATAATCTTTAGTATGATTTCTTTTTATATTCTTAATAGTGCCATGCCTTTCCTATATTTTATTATAGATATAGATAAAATAAGTGTTAAGCTTAATAATCTTAAGAACCTCCTTATCTAAGGAGAAAAGAAAGTACTTATTATTAGAAAATAAGGATATCCTTAGTAGACAATTAGTTCCCAAGAACCTGCTGTCTTTATGCTCTTAAAAGCAGAAATTCGCTAACTTTATTATTAATTTAGCCACCCTTTAATCAACCGACTATACAACCTTCTCGCCAAGGCCGGTGAAGATTTTAACAGAGCTAATATAGGAAAAATCAGACATGCCTATTACTAATGTTAGATGAACGCCAAGGCTCTGAGTAGATTTAAGTTTACTTTTAAAGATAATCTTAAATTTAACTATAAGGTCCTTGTTAACATTATGTAAATTGATAAAAAGCCTGTCCTTTATGTTATTAACTTAGTAACTTCATTTTAAGCTGCTTGCTTTCTTAGACCCTAATAACAGAAAGCTTGAGATATCTAGAACGCCCTTAAGGAACGTTGGATTAACACATATCTTGGTCCCCTAGACTGGATAGTCCATGATACTAAAAGAAACTTTACTTCTAGCGAATTCAGGCATTTGGCTTGACTATTGTTAATTAACATTGATAAAGTCCCTGTTAAAGCACACAATAGCATTAGAAAACTTAAGCGATATTATACCCCTCTTTAAAGAGCATATAATATTATTAAGACTAAAGCTCATAGTCTTCTCTTAAAAAAGCAGATGCTTTAAATGGCTATTAAAGCAGTTAACGACTCTGCCGGCCTAAATGGCCTTATTCCGACCCTTTTAGTCTTTAGAACATATCTAAGAATAACAAACGATTCTCTCCTAAGCCTTAAAGTCGCTTAGAAAGCTAAGATACTTTAAAAAGTAATAGATAAAGCAAGGCACAGCCTTGTAAGGCATTAAGTCAATAATGCCCTTAACACTTAAAATGGCCTAATAACCCTGCTAATATATAATCTCCCCTTAAACTCTAATGTATAAGTTTATTATAAGAAAGGTAGATAGACTAGCTTATATAAGCTTCTTTTAATAGAAGGAGAGACTTATATTATTAAGATGCCTTACGGCCCTATAAAGTTTTAATCTATAGTTGTTAAGCTATACATTACTTTGCCAGAAGCAGAGACTTCTTATAAGGATAACTAAGCTTAAAATAAGGAAGCTACGGGAATAGCTTTAACCTTCTAAGAAGGGCAAGGCCTATGCCTAAATAACCCAGACCAGGAAAACGCCAAGATTAACAAGATTGTTTACAAGACTCCCCCTAACGAAATTGTTTATAAGACTTCCCCTAATGAAATTATCCATAAGACTCCCCCTAATAACCCTATAAATCTAATATAAAGAGGCCGTGGAAGACCTTAGAAATACCCTTAACTAGAAGCTTTTCTTATAGAGAAAGAAAAGGCAGATTTTCAACTTATAATTAACCTCTGTGTGCAAGGAAAGATAACCACGCCTGGAGAACCATTTGAACTCTCTAACAAGGCCGAGATTAATGCTCTACTGGCGAGAAATGTGTTTGAATTTATTTAATTTAACCCTTAAAAGCATGGAAACGAAAGACTCTTTAGTTTATAAATAGTGCGTAAGATTAAGGGCAAAATAACTAATTCCCTGTACAAAAAATCACAATGTATTATTTAAGGCCATAGTAACCATAGGAAAGAGGTTATCCTTATACAGTCCCTGATGATTTAAAGAGCTAGCCAGAGGCTTATCGTTGCTCTTGCTCTATTACTAAAAAGAGAAGGCATTACGGCTTAGTTAAGGGATATTACCTAAGCATACGTACAATTACAGATAAAGCTTAATCGTATGATTCTTATAAAGCTTCTAGCATAAATTGCACACCTCTACCCGCCAGATGTTATTATGGTTGTAATAAAGCCGCTATACAGAATAGCAGAAGCAGGCATGTATTAGTAGTTAACGTATTTTAATCATTATTGCTAAAAACTCCAGATAATTACTTCCACCTATGACCTATGTCTACTTATTTCTTTGAAGGAAAGCTCTTGTTTTAGACTTATTAGAATGCAGACTAATAACACGTTAGGCCTTAGTAATACTAAATTCTTCAATTGTAAAGAAGTTAAATTAAAAAATGCTGGATTTCTTGCAAAGCTAAAGCAACGCCTAGAGAAATCAATACCATTAATGTTTAATAGTTGCATTTTAAGCAAAGCTAATAATAACATCTTCTTCCTATAATAAAAGGCATAAGGAAAGAAGTTATCAGAAGTCAACCAGGATAATTAAGCTTAATATGTTAAGCAAAGGGCTTGAGGTGTATACATTGCTTTTATCTGCCAACCCGAAGCCTCTTATGATCTTTCTATTACTACCTAAAGTTAATAACCAGAACCTAACAATATAACAAAGCTTAATAAGAGGCTTAAGTAGCAAATTAACAATCAGACTTAGGGACTTTACTACATGCCTCTCTTACTAGAAAATGCCTCCCTTTATGTTTTTATTAATAGCTCCTTTGCTAATAATAAAGACCTTAGCTTGCAAATCAGCTATGTGATTATTCTTAGGAATGAGGAAAGGAACGTTAATGCTTCTAAATTCACGCTTATAGGCAACATCGTAACCTATAGCTTTATAAAATCTAAAAGAGTCATAAGGAGCACCTTAGTATTAAAGCTGTACGGAATGGTCTAAGGAGTTAATATTGCTTACATAATGAGTATAACTTTAAGGATTATTACTAATTGATTGAACAAGCTAAACATCCTAATCGTAATATGCACTGACTTTTTTTCATTATATGAGTGTATTATTAAGTTAAGTACTATAAAGGAGAAAAGGCTTATAATTAATATTATAGTGCTGTGACAGTTATATAAGCGAAGGGAAATCGCGGAAATCCGATGAATAAATGGCTATAATAACCTTGCTAATGCGATGATAAAGGCTTCCCTAAATAGAAGCCTTAAGACCTTTGTAACTAAGAATAAGGCTTGGATTTAAGTGGAAGGTTGGGTAAAGAGACCGGTATTAAGTGTTAAAGCTAAAGCTGCTTAAGCGCGTAATAAAGAGTTTAAATTTAATAAATCTAAACGCGATTAATTGAGGGACTTTAAGGATGCTTTAGACTAGGGAAAAGTTATTTATTTAGTGTTTTAGAGTGATTTCTCTTTTTTAATAAAGAGAGAGTTTGCAAGTGTTGGAATCGCTTGTCTTAAGGATAGAAGGGATACATAATAGTAACTGGGAATTGTGGGTTATATGCATGATGCACGTGCCCTAATTGGCTGGATTACTATGTTATGTAACCTAGGGCAGTACTATGGCCACAATACTACACTTCTGCATTGTCCCCCTCTTTTCCCTTTAGATAATTATAAGAATATAGACATTAGACCTTTGTTACCCCCCCGTTATTGCTGCAGCAATCACACCCTGTGAAACTAGCAACTATTAAACTAGATTAGGTTAAATAATAATCTAAAGAGAAATTTAATAATTTTTTTATTTATTTTAAGCAAAAGCTAGTCTTAGTAAGAGAATACTATTAGGTAAAATTTATTAAACTATCTAAACTATATATAGCTTTAAATAAGAAAATATAGGATTACAATATAGAATGTAATATTCCTTATATAGATTACTTTAAGGCAGTAAAAAGATTATAAAGCATTACCTTTAATCTTAAATCTTATAAGATAGAAAAATGCTTAAAGGCTTAATACTATATAACAACTAGATCCCCTTTAGCTATATTCTAAAATAAGAAAGGTAATATAAAGATAATAGGCATAAATATTATATTCTCCTTTAGGTAGTAAAAGGTATGTGCTAAGTGAGTTTTAGTAAAGGAGATATAATCCTAGTATAATAATAAATAGTGCTTATATTATAAAGTTACTAAATATTAATTAAAGGCATACTGCCTTCTTCCTATATGTCCTTTAAAGACTAATATATATATAGTTAGCATAACTATACCCTAGGTTAGGTCTAAAGTTAAAGGGAACTTAGAAAAAGATAGCCCTTAAGCTTAAGGCTTAGTAAGGGAAAGGAGAATAGTAATTAGCTACTATAATTACTATAAAAGGTATATAAATAGATAGAAAAGAAAATAAACTCTAATCCTTTTTTACTACTAGTTTTATTTAATAAAATAGCCTTTACTAATATATAAGTAAATAATAGGTATAATAGCTATACTACTATAAGTAAATCTTTTATATAAAGCATAGGGTTTCCTATATTCCTATTAGCCTAACCTTAAATAATTTAAACAGCTATTTTTATTAAAAAGCAAGGCTAGGACGGCTACTACTAAGGCTTAACTATAATATCTAGGGTTACCTAGTTTACTGCTAATATAAACGGCTAGAGTTTTCTAGTTTTAGTATATATAATTCTAGGCCTTACCTAATTATATATCTTAAAACCCCTATGGTTAAAGTAATATAATATTATAATTTATATAGCCTAAGAGTTGCTTATAGTTTATTTATTAGGAAACTTTTAAGTATAAGTAATATCTACTAGAAAGGTAGCAACTCTAATAATTATAGTATTAGGCTTTATATATACTAGGATAGTATAATAAGTAGTAGTAAGAAAAGAAAAAGATATATATTTCTTAGCTACTAACATACAAGATATAACCATAATATTTAATATTATTACACCTAAACCGGACCTAGTTAGAACGCTTCTGGACTACTTACTAGAAGAGCTTTAGGATTTTAAAGACCTATTTAATAAGGAAAAGGCAAATATATTGCCGCTATATAAAAAGACTGCAGACTATTACATTTAGCTGTAAAAAAACCCTAATAGTACAGACCCTAAGCTTCCTTAGGCTCCCTTATATAATATGCCTTAAGAGCAGCTCTTAGAGATATAAAAGTAAATTATAGATCTTATAAATAAAGGTTAGATATAAGCTAGCTCTTTATTAGCTAGGGCTCTAGTCCTACTTATTAAGAAGGCAGGAGGGGGTTAGTAATTCTATATAGACTATTAAGTATTAAATAAAGTTATAGCTTAGAATAAGTACTCCCTTCCTTTAATTAAAGAGACTCTTTGCTTTCTAGCTAAAGTAAGATACTTTACTAAGCTTAATATTTATATAGCCTTTTATAAGCTATAAATTGCTAAAGGGGACAAGCAGTTAATAGCATTTTAGATATAATTTAGACTTTTTAAGTAGCTGGTTTACCCTTTTAGTTTAGTAAGGGCTCCTACTACTTTTTAATAATATATTAATAATGTCTTAGGGAATATATTAGGAGACTTTATAATAGCCTATTTAGATAATGTCCTTATTTACACTAAAGGCTCTAAGAAAGACTATATAGTAAAAGTATAAGAGGTTCTATAATAACTAGAATACACTAGGCTATACTTAAATATTAATAAGTATGCATTTATAGTTATAAAGGTAAAGTACCTAGGTTTTATTATAAAAGCTAGAAAGGCTATCCGCTCTAACCTAGAGAAGATTACAGCTATTTAAAATTAAAAGTCCCTTTAAATAGTTTATAGGGTATAAAGCTAACTCACTTTATACGGAACACCGCGGATACAACGCGGTATTACGCCTAAAACGAAAAAGAAGTATAGAATCAGATTCCTTATTATTAATTACCCCCCCTAGTAATAACGCATTACGTAAGGGAAGTAAGCAGCGCAAGGGGTGTAATAATTAACGAATTTTCGCGTGGATCTATAACTAACAAAGGACAAGGCACCACTTAGGAAGAAACGCAATATTAAGGAAAGAATCCTAGAGTAATAGTAGCGTAGGAAAAACTAAAGAATAAAATAAAATTACTAAAGGAATTAATAATAAAAGTTATCCTAAAGGCAGAAATAACAGAAGTATAAGCTTCTATTAGAACTTTTATACAAATTACTATAAATACAAAAGGGGAAATAGCCTAAGCAAGAACTAACACGGGAGGCCTACAGGCCTTAATTATAAAAGTAGTTAACAGCAAAGTAGAAACCATGGTTAAGAAGGCAGTTAAGGAGGCAATAAAGGCTGTTTATAAGACTAGATTAGTAGTTAGGGGGACTTAGGCAAATATTACAGCTTACGGAGTTATAGGGCAGAATATAATAATACCTTTAGCCCGAACAGAGGGTATAGTAATACTAGCCTGCTATTACTAGAAAGCACTAGTAAAGGAAAGCACTATTAATAAGGCAGTTAGGAACAGATTGCTAGGAGAGATTATAAAGGCAGTAAACAGCGCTATTAGCATAGAGAAGGTAGTAGTAGCACGCTAATTATAAAGTAGAGATATAGTTATTATATTTATAGAAGTAGGGAGGAAATAAAAGGAAAACACGGCCTTGGTAGGAGTTGCCTTTAGACCTAAGGCGGAAGTAAACAGGAAGATGTTTAGTGTGATTATTAAGGGATTCCTAATATAATTAACAAACTACATTGCGATTAAGGATATAAGGAAGAACATTAAAAAGGAGAATGGATTAAATATAGCAAAGATAATAGTACAGAAGCCAAGAGGAATAGCGACAAGGGCACTATTAGTGGTTAGTGTTAAGGGTACTAAGGCAGCGAACTAACTATACTATAGGGAAATAGTATACTAAGCAGAGATTTTTAATGCTAAGCTATATAACAAGATAATCCATTTAAAGCAATATTATAACTGCTATAAGATTAGATATATTACTAGATACTGTAAGAAAGAAGCAAGATATAGCAGGTATACTGCTAGAAAACACCCTAAGGGAGAGAGAACTTGCCTAATGTTAACAGGTAAGGTACAGGAGAGATGCTTAAATTATATAGGGGTACATTTAGTATGGTCTTAACTATGCTTAGTAAGTAATAAGAGATAGCAGCAGGCTAGGGAGGCTTATACTATAAGGCTGCTATTCTTCTGCAACCATTAGTTGGAGGTTGTAATAGCTACTACAGGTAAGGGTTATTAGGGAGAAGAAACCAGGGGACTAATAGAGAGGCAGCTAAGAGGAAGGAGCATATAACTAAGGGGCCTTTTTACAAGATAAACCTATAAGCTAAGATTAGGACAACAGAGACTGGCAGAGAAAGGCATAATACTAGCCTTTTTACAGCTAACTAGAGGGCCAAACAATACCGGAGCTAGCCTAACCAGGGTGCTCTAAAGCACATAATAAAGTATATAATTAAGGTTATATACTAAAATACACAGAAGAAAAGCAATTTAGTACATCTGGCATTAGGGCATGACGTTAGCCCTAAGGTAATAGCTATCTAGAAACCAGGAGGCTATAATAGTATACCGCTAAATCCATCTTAGGGATACTATATATTAGTAATATATAGTGAAAGAATAGTGATTTATATATACTAAAAGGTTAAGATAGAACTTTAGACTATAGGGAGGGGGGAGGATTAGTATAGTATTAAGCTATATAAAGTAGAGATATATAACATTTATTCCCTGGCTTATAAAAGGGAGTGGCAGACGCCTTTACAACACTTTGCTAATACCTAGGTAAAGGGCCGGAGTATGTTTGTAGGGGACTTTAACTAATATCACCCCTTATGGGACAGATTTAGCCGAACATCTCTAGGGCATAATAAGATGTTAGAATTTATAATAAGGTAGTAACTTGGCCTAGCTATGCTATTTAGGGAAGTAATAAGGAGAGAACATAGTAGCAGGGATAGTACTATTAACCATGCGTAGACTACCCACGACGTTGGTGTTAAATTTATTAGGCTAGTAGAAATCGCCAGATCTAACCATATGCCCTAGCTTATTAGCATTAGGATAAATAAGGAATTAAGCAACAGCCTAGGGTTAGTCCGGGGTTAGAGGACAGCGGATAAGAACCTTATTATAGCAAAGGCTTTAAATAGGCTTAGAAAGAAGGGGTTAGAGCTTCTGCTATGTAACTAGTAAGAAATTAATAACTATACGCAGTAGCTTACTTAACAGCTTATAGAGATAGCTAATACAGTAGCACCTAAGTAACCTTAAGGGCATAGTAAACCATAGCCTTAGTGAAATAAAAGGGTAAGGGACGTAATAGTAGAGGTAAGACGTGCTAATAGGCAGTAGCAGTAATAACGGACATAGGAAGCATAGTAGGCCTTAACGGAAGCTACAAAAAAACAAGATTATATTATCTTAGAGGAGAAGAGAAGTAGCTAGCAACAGGCGGTTAGTAAGTTATCTAGGTCTAAAGGGAGTCTTTAGACCCTAAAGCATTAGGCCTGGCTATGGAGTGGACTTTCTCCTAAAAGGCAACAGGTCCTACTACTAACCTGGCTAGGAGATGACAGCAGGGAGGAGATAGTAAAGGTTACATACAAGGGTAAGGCAAGGGTATTTACAGAGAGGTTCTTCCCTCTATTCACGGCTAGGGCTTTAGGTTTAAAGGCAGAGAAAGGGATAAGATACTGTAATAATAATTAAGTAGTTCCTGTGTTTATAAAGGAGGAAATTAAAGAGGTTATAAAGAATATAGTAAGTTAGAAAGCCTTAAGACCGGACAAGCTGCTAATAGGTTTCCTTAAGCTATATAAAGCAGCCCTAATATTATGTTTAACACGCCTTACAAATGCTTACTATAGCTTAGGATATTATCCGGCCTCCTTCTAACAAGCAAAGGTAATAGTTCTATATAAACCTAGGAAGTCCCCTAAGGAGTTAGGCAGACCAGGGGGGTAAAGGCTAATATTACTATTAAACATAATAGGCAAAGTAATTAAGGGAGCTATTATAAGGAGGATTACTATTACAGTAAAGGAAGGCTATATACTACTAGACATATAAATAAGCAACAGGGCTAGTAGATTAATAGAGATAGTACTAAGCATGCTAAAAGAGGTTATAAGAACAGCGTGGCATTACCGGGGAATAGCATCATTACTATAGCTAAATATTACTAGGGCATTCAACACTATCAGCTATAAACAATTAATCCGCACTATAAAGGAGTTAGGACTACTAGGGTAAATGGCCATATAGGCACAGGGCTTTATGTTAAAAAGGAAAGCATAATTAGCATTTAACGGACGTATTACTAAGGAAATCCAAGTTACTGCAGGGGTTCTGCAAGGGTCACCGGCATCTCCTATCCTCTTTCTGCTCTATATTATGCCACTATATTACAGACTAGCAGCAGCGGAATTAACATTAATATTAGGGTTCTTAGATAATATAAACATTATAGTATATAGAAAAACAGTAGAGAAAATAAAAGTATAACTAGAAAGAGCCTAGAGAATATATAAGAAGTAGTTAAAGGAATATAGGCTAAGGTTTAACCTAGGAAAGAGTAAGCTAATGCACTTTATAAGGAAGAGGCAGGCGATTATAACAACAATTTAACTTAAAAGAGTAATAATATAACTAACACAATCAGCGCAATTCCTAGGGGTTTGGATTTACTAGAAGCTTTGTTAGTTAACCTATATAGAGAAGGTAAATGCTAAATTATCACAGCAGAAATTAGTGCTTACAGCGCTAGCTATATTTATATAGGAATGCTAACTAAAGTGTGCGAGATCCCTTTATATATAGGTAATAAGAAGCATAATAGCCTATAGAGCTGGGATATACCACACCTATAGCAAGCTAAAAGGGGTAGCACAGGGGGTAGTAAAGGCATTTATAAGGGAACAGAACGAATACTTAAGGCAGGTTATAGGGGCATATAAGGCAACGCTAGTAACACTCTTAAAGATAAAAGCAGCAGTACCGCCGGTGGATTTGTACCTTAATTACATTAAATAATAATTCTACTAAAGACTTAAGGATAGTAGCATAAGCAAAAAGATACAGCAGGCCTGTAAGTTAATAGCATTGTAGCTATAACGCTAAGGAAGAGGCCGCTGACGTAATTGCTATAAGGCGTTTCTTAATGCCCCCCCCCCCCTCCCTGGCAGCCTTATAGCTAGACAGGAATTAGAGAGAGAGTGGGAAAAACAGTGAATTTAGCAGAGGTATAAGGCTTAGGTAAGAAGAGAACAGGCAAAAGTAATAGTAATAAATAAGGAACCTAACTTTAAGAGCATAAAAAAGATAGTAAAGCTCTATAATAGCCTGCTTAAGCATAAATTTATAGCCCTAGTTCAGCTTTAAACGGAAAAAATAAAGCTAAATGCCTTTCTCTATAACAGACAGGTGCCTAAGGTAACTTCACTAATATACTAATACTAGGGAGGAGATAAGGATATTTACCACCTTATCCTATTATACCTAGAATATAACTATCTAAGACTAATTTTAGTAGTGCCTATAATAAGAAATCCATGGGAACTTAGGGCGGCGCTTAACAATAAGAAGCTAGCACTAAATATTATAAAGTAGGTGCTTTTAACTAGGCAACTTCAGTAGTACAGGTTAGCAGAGGAGCTTAGTAAGGCATGGCAGATACATAATAATAAGGCTAAGAAAGGGACTAAAGGCAATGGAAATAATAGGATAGAGGAGGAAGAGCCAGACTAGGAGGGAAGGTGCTTATAGGGGGTTTTTACTAACATACTAACCTTTTATATAAAGCATAACCATACTTCTATTATTGTCTGCAGTTCCGGGGAACTGGCAGATATCTTATACTAATAGTTAGAAATAATAAAGACTTTATATCAGAGGCTTAGCAAGAGCTATATAGAAGAATATGGGTTTTCTCCCCTATCTTAGGGTTTTTCCTATATTAGGAAGTTAGTTGATAAACTAGTTAGTGGCTCTAGCTACCTAGCGTACATGAATAATAATAATAATAGGGTATAAAGCTTTTTAGGCTTTATAAATTTCTATTAGAAGTTTATTAATAACTTCTTAGACCTTACAGGCCCTTTAACTAACCTTACTAAAAAGGCTACTAGGTTTTACTAGTCCCTAGAATATAAAAAGGCATTTTAGGCACTTAAAGCCGCCTTTATTTTATCCCTAATCCTTATATAATAGGATTCTAACTTAGAGATATAAGTAAAGGCTAACTTCTCTAATAAGGCTATAGATAGATACCTCTCTTAATGTAATTTAAAGGGAGTATAAAGGCTAGTAGTATATTACTTAATATAGCTAACGGCTATGTAATAAAATTATATAATTTATAATAAGGAGCTCTTTAGTATTATCTCCTGCCTAAAGGCATGATTAGCTAAGCTAAGGAGCATAGCCTAGCCATTTATAATCCTTATAGATTATAAGAATTTAGAGTATTTTATAGCCCCCTAGAAGATATCTAAAAGGTAAGTAAGACAGGCAGAAATATTATCCCTTTTTAACTATTACTTACACTATTGCCTAGGTATATAGGCAGGTTGTTTAAATGCTCTATTCTAATAGGACTAAGATTAAAGAAAAAAAAACAGCTAGTAGGTTATATATTTTGCCTAATTTAGGGGATATTAGAGATAGTTTAAGAGTTAGGAGCTAATACTATAAACCCAGTTAGAGTGCAGATAACAAGCAAACTAAAGGAAAGTAATAACTAGGACAAGGATAACCTAAATAATATAAAGATAATAGTAGGTTCTAATCTAGGCAAACTAGAGAAGGGTAGTAACTAGGATAAGAATAACCTAGATAATTTAGACATAATAGCAGGCTCTAATCTAGAGGTTTTAGGTCCTATCCTACTAGGCTTTAATTTATTTTAGGATAAATAGCTTTAGAATTTATAGGACTAAGGGGTTACTAAGGACAGTTTATACTAAATCTAACTAGGAGTAGTACTAATAGTAGAGCAGAAGTTCCTTATATTTACAGAAACCTAGTTATAAATAGCAGACTATACTTTAAATATATAAAAAGCACTATAATTTTAGGGATAGCTTTAGGTACCTTATTATAAGCCTCTTACTACCTTGCTTATATAACGGGTTTATAACTTGCCTATATTAGGCTACCTAGGGCAAAATACTACTTTTTAAGCACTATATAGGAATTACTACTAGAATAAAATGTTAAAGGATATAGTATAGTATGTATAGAACTACTATTACTTTAGTAAGCATAAGAGCTAATAACTTTATTAGGGTTTATTAAAGCTTATACTAGCTGCAGACTATTATTAGTTACAAATCTTAGTAGATTTTATAATAAAACTGCTAGTATATAATAAGGTATTACTACGCTTCCTAATAGTTATTACGGACTGTCTCTTAAAGTACATGTAACTAAAGGTAATAATAAGTATAATAGCCAAAGTATGCATAGAATAGTTTAAATATTACTAGTAGCGTTTTTATAGATTTCCTTATTAGATTATTTCTAATTATAGTTCAGACTAGCTTAGTTAGTTCTAGACTATACTTTATAAGTAAGTAGGTATTAAGTAATTATTATTTATATTTTATTATCCTTAGACAGATAGTAGCATAAAATAAGTAAACCAGAAGGTGTAAGTAGTCCTATAGGTAGTTATTACCTTCTTACAGTATAACTAGGCTAACTATCTACTAGCTTATTAAATAGTGCTTAATAACTAAATCTCTATAGTAACTAGTATAAGTATAAACCAAGCGCTAAAGGGTTTTAATATTAAATTAGTTTAGTGCATACTAAATAAGACCAGAAGCCTAACCTTACCTAAGAGAAGAGCTACATTATTCTTAGAATATATCTGTAAGGAAATAGTAATAATATAAGCTATAATTGATTTTATATAGTAATATTAGTAGGATATAGTAAACGTTTTCTAGCATCTAGTGGAATATTACTAGATAGGGGATTTTATATAGTTAAATCTTTATTATATAAAGATAAACCATTCTAGCTAAAAACTTAACTAGGTAAAAGCAAAATATAAGGTCTTAAAGATACTAACTCTACTTACTATATATTTAAATGTCCTATAGGGGATATACCTGGTTTTTTATATAGACCTTATTAAGAGGGCAGCTATTAATCTACTCTTGTTATAATACCTAGCTAATTTTAGACTAGGCTTAATACTCCTGCTTTATAAAAATAATCCAGATTTAGCAGAATATAAGATTAAGGAAATAGTAATAGTAAGAAATACCCAGGGTTAGAGTAACTAATAGAATGTATTAGTAAAGTGGGCGGGATATATTTAGCTAATATAGGAACCTTTAGAAAGTTTTTTAGATATAGCAGTACTAGAGCATTATAAGGCATAATAGGGTAACATATACTATAATAATAAGCCCGCATAAGGGGCGACTTAATTGCTAACTATAATGCCTTAAATGGCAAAAAGGGGGCTATATAATGGATTTGAGCTTGAAGCTTGGATTTACATAGCTGGAGAGCGGAAGGCTTTATGTAAGTAATACGTAAGCAGCTTAGACCCTAGTTATACACATAACTATAAAGGCAGGGTTATTAGTAGTAAATAGATCTTTTCCTTTTCTTTCTCTTTATAAATAATATTCTTATTTAAGTTACTAGCTCTGCAGTCGCATTCTAGCGAGACCATAACAAAATATAATATTAAGGTTAAGAAAGGGACTAAAGGTAATAAAAATAATAAAATAAAGGAGAAAGAGCTAGATTAAAAGGGGAGGTGCTTATAGGGGGTTTTTACTAATATACTAACCTTTTATATAAAGCATAACTATACTTCTGTTATTATCTGTAGTTCCGGGGGAACTAGCAGATATCTTATACTAATAGTTAAAAATAATAAAGACTTTATATTAAAGGCTTAGCAGGAGCTATATAGAAGAATATAGGTTTTCTCTTCTATTCTAGGGTTTTTCCTATATTAAGAAGTTAGTCGATGAACTAGATAGTGGCTCTAGCTACTTAGCGTACATAAATAATATCTACTAGCTTATTAAATAGCACGTAATAACTAGATCTCTATAGTAACTAATATAAGTATAAACCAGGTACTAAAGGGCTTTAATATTAAATTAGTTTAGCGCATACTAAATAAGACTAAAAGCCTAACCTTACCTAAGAAAAAGGCTATATTATTCCTAAAATACATCTAGGAGGGGATAGCAATAGCATAAGCTATAATTAATTTTATATAATAATATTAGCAGGATATAGCAAACATTTCCTAGTATCTAGTAGAATATTACTAAATAAGGGATTTTATATAGTTAAATCTTTATTATATAAAGATAAACTATTCTAGCTAAAAACTTAACTAAATAAAAGCAAAATATAAGGTCTTAAAGACACTAACTCTACTTACTGTCTATTTAAATATCCTATAGGAAATATACCTGGTTTTTTATATAAATCTTATTAAGAGAGCAGCTACTAATCCGCTCTTATTATAATACCTAGCTAATTCTAGACCAGGCCTAATACTCCTACTTTATAAAAAAAATCCGGATTTAGCGGAATATAAGGTTAAGGAAATAATAGTAGTAAGAAATACCTAAGAACAGGGTAATTAATAAGACATATTAATTAAATAGGCAGGTTATATTTAGCTAATATAAGAACCCTTAAAAAGCTTTTTAGATATAGCAGCAGTAAAGCAGTATAAGGCATAATAAGGCAATATATATAGTAACAACAGGCCTAAGAGGAGGCGTCTTAGGGGTAAGAAGGGGGCTATATAATAGATTTAAGCTTAAAGCTTGGATTTATATAGCTAGAAAGCAAAGGGCTTCATATAAGCAATACACAAGCAGCTTAGGCCCTAGTTACACACATAGCTATAAAGGAAGGGTTACTAGAATTAGATAAATCTTTTCCTTCTCTTTTTCTTTATAAATAATATTCTTATTTAAGTTACTAGCTCTGCAGTAGCATTCTAGCGAGACCATAACAGAAGGCATTTTAAGCGCTTAAAGCTGCCTTTATTTTATTTTTAATTCTTATATAATAGGATTTTAACTTAAAAATATAAGTAAAGGCTAACTCCTTTAATAAGGCTATAGATAAATACCTTTTTTAATATAATTTAAAGGGAGTATAAAGGCTAGTAGTATATTACTTAGTATAACTAATAGCTATATAGCAGAATTATATAATTTATAATAAGAAGCTCTTTAGTATTATTTTTTGCCTAAAGGTATAGTTAGTTAAGCTAAGGAGTATAGCTTAGCTATTTATAATCCTTATAAATTATAAGAATTTAAAGTATTTTATAGCCCCTTAAGAGATATTTAAAAGATAAGTAAAATAGGTAGAAATATTATCCTTTTTTAACTATTACTTATACTATTACTTAGGTATATAAGCAGGTTATTAAAATGCTTTATCCTAATAAGACTAAGATTAAAGAAAAAGGGAATAGCTAGTAAGTTATATATTTGCCTAATTTAGGGAGTATTAGAGATAGTTTAAAAGTTAGGAACTAATATTATAAACCTAGTTAAGGTATAAATAATAGATAAACTAAAGAAAAGTAATAATTAGAATAAAAATAACCTAAATAAGTTAAATATAATAATAGGTTTTAGTTCAAAGGTTTTAAGTCCTTTTTTATTAGGCTTTAATTTATTTTAGGATAAATAGCTTTAAGATTTATAAAACTAAAAGATTACTAAGGACAGTTTATACTAAATTTAATTAAAAGTAATACTAATAATAAAGTAAAAGTTTCTTATATTTATAAAAACTAAGTTATAAATAGCAGACTATATTTTAAATATATAAAAAGCATTATAATTTTAGGAATAGCTTTAGGTACTTTATTATAAGCCTCTTACTATCTTGCTTATATTATAGGTTTATAACTTACTTATATTAGGCTACTTAGGGTAAAATATTACTTTTTAAGCACTATATAGGGATTACTACTAAAATAGAATATTAAAGGATATAGTATAATATATATAAAATTATTATTATTTTAGTAGGTATAAGAGCTAATAATTTTATTAGGGTTTATTAAAGCTTATACTAGCTATAAACTATAACTAGTTATAAATCTTAGTAGATTTTATAATAAAACTTCTAGTATATAATAAGGTATTACTATACTTTTTAATAGTTATTATAAACTATTTTTTAAAGTATATATAACTAAAGGTAATAATAAATATAGTAGATAAAGTATATATAAAATAGTTTAAATATTACTAGTAGTGTTTTTATAAATTCCCTTATTAAATTATTTTTAACTATAGTTTAAATTAGCTTAGTTACTTTTAGACTATACTTTATAAGCAGGTAGGTATTAAGTAATTATTATTTATATCTTATTATTCTTAAATAAATAGTAGTATAAAGTAAATAAACTAGGAGGTATAAGAAGCTCTATAGGTAGTTATTATCTTTTTATAGTATAACTAGGCTAATTATTTACTAGCTTATTAAATAGTACTTAATAACTAGATCATTATAATAACTAGTATAAGTATAAACTAAGTACTAAAGGGCTTTAATATTAAATTAGTTTAGTATATACTAAATAAGACTAAAAGCCTAATCTTACCTAAGAAAAAAGCTATATTATTCTTAGAATATATCTAAAAAGAAATAATAATAATATAAGCTATAATTAATTTTATATAATAATATTAGTAAAATATAGTAAATATTTCTTAGTATCTAGCAAAATATTACTAAATAGGGGATTTTATATAGTTAAATCTTTATTATATAAAGATAAACTATTTTAGCTAAAAAATTAACTAAGTAAAAGTAAAATATAAGGTCTTAAAAATACTAACTTTACTTACTATTTATTTAAATATCCTATAAGGAATATACCTGGTTTTTTATATAAACCTTATTAAAAGGGCAGCTATTAATCTGCTCTTATTATAATACCTAGCTAACTCTAGACTAGGCCTAATACTTCTGCTTTATAAGGATAATCTAGATTTAATAGAATATAAAATTAAGAAAATAATAATAGTAAGAAATGCCTATGGTTAGGGTAATTAATAACATATATTAGTAACGTAAGCAGAATATATTTAGCTAATATAGGAACCTTTAGAAAGTTTTTTAAATATAGTAATACTAAAGTATTTATTAGAATCACTCATCTGGAGGATGGAAGGGATACACAATCATAACCGGGAATTATGGGTCATATACACAATATACGTGCCCTAATTAGCTAGATTACTATGTTATATGACCTAGGGCAGTACTATAGCTACAACACTATACTTTTATATTATCCCCCTCTTTTTCCCCTTTAGATAATTATAACTATATAGAAATTAGACCTTTGTTACCCCCCCCTGCATTATTACTATAGCATATCATGCCCTATAAAACCATTACTGATTAGTAGTTGTTATAACTACAGATTAGCTAGAAATTAATAAAAGAGACAAACTTTTAATATAATGCACTTATTAATTTAATTACATAGAATCCGTTGTTTGTGCTACCTAAAAGTAACTTTTTTTATTATTATTAACTTTTACTACTTATTTACAATTATTAAGAAGTTTCTTTATAGAATTTACCCCTTATTATTAATTTACTACTAGTCTATAATTAAAGTATTTTCTTTGCTATTTATTACAGAGAGAACACTAAAAATAGCTTTAACTTCCACTACTAAATCTAATTAACTTATTTAAGACTCTCTTTTTATAAAACTCTAAAAGTATTCTAACTACTTTATAAAGAAATAGGTTAAAGCTAATAAAGAAATTAACCCTAAAAAAGCTATAACTTCTAAACTCTATAATAAATTTACCTACTATATTAACTAGTATAAATCTAGTAACTAGCAAGGTACTAGATTTCTGTTTATATATTAAGAAGACTTTAAAGGATAAAATGCTAATATTTTTAAGAAGATTACCCCTAAGGTTTAATAAGTACTTTAAGATATTCTTTAAAATTAAGAAATTAACATATAAGAAGGATTATAAAGACTAATTAACCAGATACTTACTAATTTAGTTAGTATAGAAAATTCTGTCTTCTTTTCTAATAGAAAGCTCCTAATAGCAAACAACACTATTAACACATTAACATTAATAATAACCTTATCTTACCCTAACCCTCCTAACCCTCCTAACCCCCCTACTAATAAAATAATAATACCCTCTCCCCTAGAATAATAAACTATATTAAAGGAAATTACTAATATAGACTAAAAAGCCTTAAACTCTCTTACTAAAGTTTATAATAAGGAAAATAAGTATTTTAAAGCACTTTTTAACTTTATATATTTAAAAGTCCTAATCTTTAAGGATATCTATATAGCATAACGAACCACTGCGGATACAACGCAGTATTACGCCTAAAACGAAAAAGAAGCATAGAATTAAATTCCTTATTATTAATTACCCCCCCTAGTAATAGCATATTATATAAGGAAAGTAAGTAATATAAGAGGTATAATAATTAAAGACTTTTTATATAGATTTATAACTAATAAAGGATAAGATACTACCTAGAAAGAAATATAGTATTAAAGAAAGAATTCTAAAGTAATAATAGTATAAGAAAAATTAAAAAATAAAATAAAATTACTAAAGAAATTAATAATAAAAGTTATTTTAAAGGCAGAAATAATAAAAGTATAGGCTTTTATTAGATTTATTATATAAATTACTATAAATATAAGCAGGGAAATAGCCTAAATAAAAACTAGTATAGAAGGCTTATAAGCTTTAATTATAAAAGCAGTTAATAATAAGGTAGAAACTATAGTTAAAAAAGCAGTTAAGAAGGTAATAAAGGCTATTTCTAGGACTAAAATAGTAGTTAAAGGGACTTAGGTAACTATTATAGCTTATAAAGTTAAGAGGTAGAATATAATAATTCCTTTAGCCTAGATAAAGGGCATAGTAATACTAACCTACTATTACTAAAAAGTAATAATAAAAGGAAATACTATTAATAAGGTAGTTAAAAACAGATTACTAAGAGAGATTATAAAGGCAGTAAATAGCGCTATTAGTATAAAGAAGGCAATAGTAGCATACTAACTATAAAGTAAAGATATAGTTATTATATTTACTAAAGTAAGAAGGAAATAAAAGGAAAATATAGCCTAAGTAAGAGTTACCTTTAGACCTAAGGTAAAAGTAAATAAGAAGATGTTTAATATAATTATTAAGGAATTCCTAATATAACTAATAAACTATATTATAACTAAGGATATAAGGAAGAATATTAAAAAGGAAAATAGTTTAAATATAGTAAAGATAATAATATAAAAGCTAAAGGAAATAGTAATAAAGGCATTACTAGTAATTAGTATTAAGGGCACTAAGTTAGTAAACTACTTATGCTATAAAGGAATAGTATACTAAGCAGAGATTTTTAATACTAAGCTATATAATAAGATAATTTACTTAAAATAATATTATAACTACTATAAGATTAAATATATTACTAGGTACTATAAAGAAAAAGTAAGATATAGTAGGTATATTACTAGAAAATACTTTAAGAAAAAGAGAACTTACTTAATATTAATAGGTAAGATATAGAAGAAATACTTAAATTATATAAGGGCATATTTAGTATAGTTTTAGCTATATTTAGTAAGTAATAATAAATAGTAGTAGGCTAGAAAGGCTTATACTATAAGGCTATTATTTTTTTATAGCTATTAGTTAAAGGTTATAATAGCTACTATAGGTAAGGGTTATTATAAAAAAGAGACTAGGGGACTAATAGAAAAGCAGCTAAGAGAAAGGAGCATATACCTAAGGGGCCTATTTATAAAATAAACCTATAAGCTATAATTAGGACTATAAAGACTAGCAGAAAAAGGTATAATACTAGCCTTTTTATAACTAACTAGAGGGTAAAATAATACTAGGGCTAGCCTAACCAGGGTGCTTTAAAGTATATAATAAAGTATATAATTAAGGTTATATACTAGAATATATAAAAGAAAATCAATTTAGTATATTTAGTATTAGGATATAAAGTTAGCCCTAAGGTAATAGCTATTTAGAAACTAAAAGGTTATAATAGTATACTATTAAATCTATCTTAAAAGCACTATATATTAGTAATATATAGTAAAAAAATAGTAATTTATATATATTAAAGGGTTAAGATAGGACTTTAAACTATAGAAAGAAAAAAGGATTAGTATAGTATTAAGCTATATAAAGTAAAAGTATATAATATTTATTCCCTAGCTTATAAAAGGGAGTAGTAAATACCTTTATAATACTTTACTAATACCTAGGTAAAGGGCTAGAGTGTATTTATAAGGGACTTTAACTAATACTACCCTTTATAGGATAGATTTAGCTAAACCTCTTAGGGGTATAATAAGATATTAGAATTTATAATAAGGTAGCAACTTAGCCTAGCTATACTATTTAAAGAAGTAATAAGGAGAGAATATAATAGTAAGAATAGCACTATTAACTATATATAAACTACTTATAACATTAGTATTAAATTTATTAGGCTAGTGGAAATTACTAGATCTAACCATATACCTTAGCTTATTAGTATTAAGATAAACAAGGAATTAAGCAATAGCCTAGGGTTAGTCTAGGGTTAAGGAATAGTAAATAAGAACCTTATTATAGTAAAGGCTTTAAATAAACTTAAAAACAAAGAATTAAAGCTCTAGCTATATAACTAGCAGGAAATTAATAACTATGTATAATAGCTTACCTAATAGCTTACAGAGATAGCCAATATAGTAGCACTTAAACAACCTTAAGAGTATAGTAAACTATAGCCTTAGTAGAATAAAAGAGTAAAAAATATAATAGCAGAGGCAAGATATGCTAATAAATAGTAATAGTAATAATAGACATAGGAATTATAGCAGGCCTTAATAAAAGCAATAGAAAAATAAAATTATATTATCTTAAAGAAAAAGAAAAGTAGTTAGTAAGTTATTTAGGTTAAAAGAAAGCCTTTAAACCCTAGAATACTAGGCCTAGCTATAAAGTAAACTTGGATCTATAAGTTAAACTAACATTCTATACGAACAAAAACACCGCGGATACGACGCGGTATTATGCCTAAAACGAAAAAGAAGCACGAAATCGGATTTCTTATTATTAATTACCCCCCCTAGTAATAGCGTATTATATAAGGGAAGTAAGCAGCATAAGAGGTATAATAATTAATAAATTTTTATATAGATCTGTAACTAATAAAGGATAAGGTACTACCTAGGAAGAAATATAGTATTAAAGATAAAATCCCAGAGTAGTAGTAGTATAGGAAAAACTAAAAAATAAAATAAAATTATTAAAGGAATTAATAATAAAAGTTATTCTAAAGGTAAAAATAACAGAAGTATAGGCTTTTATTAGAACTATTATATAAATTACTATAAATGTAAAAGGGAAGATAGCCTAAATAAGAACTAGTATAGGAGGCCTATAAGCTTTAATTATAAAAGTAGTTAATAGTAAGGTAGAAACTATAGTTAAGAAGGCGGTTAAGGAGGTAATAAAGGTTATTTCTAGAACTAGATTAGCGGTTAAGGGGACTTAAGTAATTATTATAGCTTATAAAGCTATAGGGCAGAATACGACAATCCCTTTAGCCTTAACAGAGGGTATGGCGTTACTAGCCTATTATTATTAGGAAGTAATAGTAAAGGAAAACACTATTAGTAAGGTAATTAGGAAAACAGATTACTAGGGGAGATTATAAAGGTAGTAAATAGTGCTATTAGTATAAAGGAGGTAATAGTAGTATACTAACTATAAAGTAAAGATATAGTTATTATGTTTACTAAAGCAGGGAGGAAATAAAAGGAAAACATAGCTTAGGTAAGAGTTGCCTTTAAACCTAAGGCAGAAGTAAATAGGAAGATGTTTAGTGTAATTATTAAGGGATTTCTAATATAATTAATAAACCATATTATAACTAAGGATATAAGGAAGAATATTAAAAAGAAGAATAGTTTAAATATAGTAAAGATAATAGTATAAAAGCTAAAGAGAATAGTAATAATAGTACTACTAGTAGTTAGTATTAAGGGCATTAAGGTAGTAAACTGCCTATGCTATAGGGGAATAGTATACTAAGCAGAGATTTTTAATGCTAAGCTATATAATAAGATAATCTACTTAAAGTAATATTATAATTGCTATAAGATTAGGTATATTACTAGGCATTATAAGGAGAAAGCAAGATATAGTAGGTATGCTACTAGAAAATACTCTAAGGGAGAGAGGACTTACTTAACATTAATAGGCAAGGTACAGGAGAGATGCTTAAATTATATAGAGGTATATCTAGTATAGTCTTTGCTATGCTTAGTAAGTAATAATAGATAGCAGTAGGCCAGGGAGGCTTATGCTATAAGGCTGCTGTTCTTTTATAGCTATTAGTTAGAGGTTATAATGGCTACTATAGGTAAGGGTTATTATAGAGAAGAGACCAGGGGACTAATAGAGAGGTAGCTAAAAGGAAGGAGTATATAACTAAGGGGCCCTTTTGTAAGATAAACTTATAAGCTATAATTAGGATAATAAAGACTAGTAAAGAAAGGTATAATACTAGCCTTTTTATAACTAACTAAAGGGCAAAATAATACTAAAGCTAGCCTAACTAGGGTACTTTAAAGCATATAATAAAGTATATAATTAAGGTTATATACTAGAATATACAGAAGAAAAGTAATTTAGTATATTTAGCATTAGGGCATAGTATTAGCCCTAAGGTAATAGCTATTTAGAAACTAGGAGGTTATAATAGTATACTACTAAATCTATCTTAAGGGCACTATATATTAGTAATATATAGTACAAGAATAGTAATTTATATATATTAAAAGGTTAAAATAGGACTTTAGACTATAAGGAGGGAGGAGAATTAATATAGTATTAAGTTATATAAAGTAAAGGTATATAACATTTATTTCCTAGCTTATAAAAGGAAGTAGTAAATGCTTTTATAATACTTTGCTAATACTTAGGCAAAGGGCTAGAGTATATTTATAGGGGACTTTAATTAATATTACCCCTTATAGGACAGATTTAGCTAAACCTCTTAAGGGTATAATAAGATATTAGAATTTATAATAAGGTAGTAACTTAGCCTAGCTATGCTGTTTAGGAAAGTAATAAGGAGAGAATATAGTAGTAGGGATAGCACTATTAACTATACATAGACTACTTATAACATTAGTATTAAATTTATTAAGCTAGTAGAAATCGCCAGATCTAACCATATACCTTAGCTTATTAGCATTAGAATAAGCAAGAAATTAAGCAATAGCCTAAGGTTAGTCTAGGGTTAAAGGATAGCAAATAAGAACCTTATTATAGTAAAGGCTTTAAATAGGCTTAAAAAGAAGGGGTTAAAGCTCCTGCTATATAACTAGCAGGAAATCGATAACTATATATAATAGCTTACCTAATAGCTTATAGAAATACCTAATATAGTAGCACCTAAATAACCTTAAGAGCATAGTAAACTATAGCCTTAGTAAAATAAAAGGGTAAAGAATATAATAGTAAAGGTAAGATATGCTAATAAGTAGTAGTAGTAATAACGGACGTAGGAATTATAGCAGGCCTTAATAGAAGCTATAGAAAAACAGAATTATATTATCTTAAAGGAGAAAAGAAGTAGTTAGTAATAGGCAGTTAGTAAGTTATCTAGGTCTAAAGAGAGCCTCTAGACCTTAAATCACTAGGCCTGGCTATAGAGTGGACTTTCTTTTAAAATATAATAGGTTTTACTATTAACTTAGCTAGGAGATAATAGCAGGGAGGAGATAGTAAAGGTTATATATAAGGGTAAGGCAAAGGCATTTATAGAGAGGTTCTTTCCTTTATTTATAGCTAGGGCTTTAGGTCTAGAGATAGAAGTAAAGATAAGATACTATAATAATAATTAGGTGGTTTCTGTATTTATGGAGGAGGAAATTAGAGAAGTTATAAAGAATATAGTAAGTTAGAAAGCCTTAGGGCTAGATAAGCTATTAATAGGTTTCCTTAAGCTATGTAGAGCAGCCCTAATATTATGTTTAATATGCCTTATAAATACATGCTATAGTTTAGGACACTATCTGGCCTCCTTTTAGCAAGTAAAGGTGGTAGTTTTATATAAACCTAGGAAAACCCCTAAGGAGTTAAGCAGACCGGGGGGGTAGAGGCCGATATTGCTATTAAATAAAATAGGAAAAGTAATTAAGAAAGCTATTATAAGAAGGATTACTACTATAATAAAGGAAGGCTATATACTGCCAGACATATAGATAGGCAATAGGGCTGGCAGGTTAATAAAGGTAGCACTAAGCATACTAAAAGAGATTATAAGAATAGTATAGTATTACTAAAGAATAGTATTATTACTATAGCTAGATATTACTAGGGCATTTAATACTATTAGCTATAAATAATTAATCTGTACTATAAAGGAGTTAGGACTGCTAGGGTGAATAGCTAGATAGGCACAGGGCTTTACGTTAGAAAGAAGAGTATAATTAGCGTTTAATAGATGTATTACTAAGGAAATTTAAGTTACTATAGGGGTTCTATAAGGGTTGCTAGCGTCTCCTATTCTCTTTCTGCTTTATATTATACTACTATATTAAAGACTAGTAGCAGTGGAATTAATACTAATGTTAGGGTTTTTAGATAATATAAATATTATAGTATATAGAAAAATAGTAGAGGAGACTAAAGTATAATTAAACAAAGCCTGGAAAATATGTAAGAAGTAGTTAAAGGAGTACAGGCTAAGGTTTAACCTAGGGAAGAGCAAGCTAATATACTTTATAAGGAAGAGGTAAGTGATTATAATAATAATCTAACTTAGAAGAACAACAATATAACTAATATAATTAGCGTGATTTCTAGGGGTTTAGATTTACTAGAAGCTTTATTAGTTAACCTATATAAAAAAGGTAAATACTAAATTATTATAGCAGAAGTTAGCACTTATAGTACTAGCTGTGTTTACATAGGGATGCTGACTAAAGTGTGTAAGATCCCTTTATATATAGGTAATAAGAAGTATAATAGCTTATAAAGCTAGGATATACTACACCCGCAGTAAGTTAAAAGGGGTAGTATAAGGGGTAGCAAAGGCATTTATAAGGAAACAGAATAAATGCTTAAGGCAGGTTATAAGGGCATATAAGGCAATACTAGTAATACTCTTAGAGATAAAAGCAGTAGTGCTGCTAGTAGATTTATACCTTAATTATATTAAGTAATAATTCTACTAAAGACTTAAGGATAATAGTATAAGCAAGAAGACATAATAGGTATGTAATTTAATAGTATTATAGCTATAACGCTAAGGAAGAGGCTGCTAACGTAATTACTATAAGGCGTTTCCTAATGCCCCCCCTTCCCTTCCTAGTAGCCTTATAGCTAAATAGGAATTAGAGGGGGAGTGGGAAAAACAGTAAATATAGCAAAGGCATAAGGCTTAGATAAAAAGAGAACAGGTAAAAGCAATAGAAGTAAATAAGGAACCTAAATTTAAAAGCATAAAAAAGATAGTAAGGCTTTATAATAGCCTACTAAAGCATAAATCTACAGCCTTAGTACAGATTTAAATAGAAAAAATAGGGCTAAATACCTTTCTTTATAATAAATAGGTGCCTAAGGTAATATTATTAATATATTAATACTAGGGAGGAGATAAGGATATTTACTACCTTATTCTGTTATGCTTAGAATATAACCATTTAAGGCTGATCCTAGTAGTGCTTATAATAAGAGACCTGTGGGAACTTAGGGTGGCACTTAATAATAAAAAGCTAGCACTAAATATTATAAAGTAGGTACTCTTAACTAGGCAACTTTAGTAGTACAGGTTAGCAGAGGAGCTTTATAAGGCATAGCAGATATATAATGTTAAGGCTAAAAAAGAGACTAAAGGTAATAAAAACAACAGAATAAAGGAGGAAGAGCCGGATTAGAAGGGGAGGTACTTATAAGGGGTTTTTACTAATATACTAACCTTTTATATAAAGCACAACCATACTTCTGTTATTATCTGTAGTTCCGGGGGAACTGGCAGATATCTTATACTAATAGTTAAAAATAATAAAGACTTTATATTAAAGGCTTAGCAGGAGCTATATAGAAGAATATGGGTTTTCTTCCTTATCTTAGGGTTTTTCCTATATTAAGAAGTTAGTTGATGAACTAGTTAGTGGCTCTAGCTACCTAGCGTACATGAATAATAATAATAATATATAAAGTAAACTTTCTCCTAAGATATAGTAGGTCTTACTACTAACTTAGCTAGGGAATAATAGTAGGGAGAAAATAGTAAAGGTTATATATAAGGGTAAGGTAAAGGCATTTATAGAGAGGTTTTTTTCTTTATTTATAGCTAGGGCTCTAAGTCTAGAGATAAAGGCAGAGATAAAATATTATAGTAATAATTAAGTAGTTCCTATATTTATAAAGAAAGAAATTAAAAAAGTTATAAAGAATATAGCTAGTTAAAAAGCCCTAGGGCTAGATAAGCTACTAGTAGGTTTCTTAAAGCTATATAAAGCAGCCCTAATATTATGTTTAATATGCCTTATAAATATATACTATAGTTTAAGACACTATCTAGCCTTCTTTTAGTAAGCAAAGGTAATAGTTTTATATAAACCTATGAAAACCTATAAGGAGTTAGGTAAACTAGGGGGGTAAAGGCTAATATTACTATTAAATATAATAAAAAAAGTAATTAAGAGAGCTATTATAAGGAGAATTACTATTATAATAAAGAAAGGCTATATACTACTAAATATATAAATAAGTAATAAGGCTAGTAGGTTAATAAAGATAGTACTAAGTATACTAAAAGAGGTTATAAAGATAGTATAACACTACTAGGGGACAGAATCGGATTCCTCATTATTGATTACCCCCCCTAGCGATGGCGCATCACGCAAGGGGAGTAAGCGGCGTAAGGGGTGTAATAATTAACAAATTTTCGCGTGGATCTATAACTAATAAAGGACAAGGCACTACCTAGGAAGAAACATAATATTAAGGAGAGAATCCTAGAGTAATAGTAGCATAGGAAAAACTAAAGAATAAAATAAAATTACTAAAGGAATTAATAATAAAAGTTATCCTAAAGATAAAAATAATAAAAGTATAGGCTTTTATTAGAACTTTTATATAAATTGCTATAAATGCAAGAGGGGAAATAGCCTAAGTAAGAACTAACACAGAAGGCCTACAGGCCTTAATTATAGAAGCGGTTAGTAATAAAGTAGAAACCACAGTTAAGAAGGCAGTAAAGGAGATAATAGAGGCTGTTTATAAGACTAGATTAGTAGTTAGGAGGACTTAGGTAAATATTATAGCTCGCGGAGTTATAGGGCAGAATATGATAATACCTTTAGCCCAAACAGAGGGTATAGTAATACCAGCCTGCTATCACTAGGAAGTACTAGTAAAGGAAAGTACTATTAGTAAGGCAGTTAGGAACAGATTGCTAGGAGAGATTATAAAGGCAGTAAACAGCGCTATTAGTATAAAGGAGGTAGTAGTAGTATGCTAATTATAAAGTAGAGACATAGTTATTATATTTATGGAAGCAGAGAGGAAATAGAAGGAAAACACGGCCTAGGTGGGAGTTGCCTTTAGACTTAAGGCAGAAGTAAATAGGAAGATATTTAGTATGATTATTAAGGGATTCCTAATATGATTAACGAACCATATTATAATTAAGGATATAAGGAAGAATATTAAAAAGGAGAATGGATTAAATATAGTAAAGATAACAGTACAGAAGCTAAGAGGAATAGCAATAAGGGCACTATTAGTAGTTAGTGTTAAGGGCACTAAGGTAGCAAACCAACTATTGTTACGGGATAATCCGCGATGTCGGATCCCCACCTATATAGGACGGATTCGTCATGCAGCTAGTAAGACTAGGAAGAACAACAACTTATACAGAATGCACTTAACTATATAACTTAATAGTAGTATATACAGGTGCGTTTGATGACCCCTTTATGATAATATTAATGACAGCTTTACGGTTGCTTCCAACCGACTATGTAACAATACCACTACGTAACAACTGGTAGCAATTGCTCGCGTTCTTTATGTAAGGTTTTGACTAAAAATTAAGGACTTGCTGCTTTTAGTCAGTAAGACGTATTAAGTTAAATTACTAGATTACTAGGTCCTAATTAGCAAGGCTGTAATAGCTAAAGAGTTAGGGTTACTATTATTAATAAGCAAGGCAGTGTGCTAAAACATTAGATTTACTACCTATGGCAAGGCTATAAGCTAAGAGATAAGAAGGATTTAATAGAACTCATGTCTAAATCAACAAGTCAGCGCCAGGAATTAGACAACCACTAACCGCGCACTATAACGATTACCAAGGGAGAGCTTTATTATGTTTATAAGCTTTGTAAATACCTTAAGCAAAATCCTAACCCTCTTAGTCCTAGAGGAAGACCGGTAACCACTAACAACGAGGTTAAGGACCTTTCCTGCCTAGGAAGTTATAAATTCCATAAAGGAAAGATTCACCAAACCTTAGAACCGCTATAACCAGTTAACCTAGTCCCTATATATTACTTACAATTTAGGGAAGAGCTGATTCTAGCATAATAAACGCTAAAAAAGGCCAAGAAGGAAGGGCTTCTTAAACCATTAGCAACTAAACCTAAGGCAATATTATTAAGGATTAAAACCACCCTGCCTAGGACTGCACCTTTTATAGAACCAGAGACTTTAACAGCTATAATACCTCTTAAAGAGCCAGAAACCTCGCTTATTATTACACCCGTTAAAGAACCAGAGGCTTTTCAACTCACAGAATCATTAAGCGTCAGGGATATTATTTTAACTACGGTTTCTAGTCCTAAGCTAGATAATAACCCTAAGGAGACCTTAGGAGGCGACAAAACACAAGAAACAGCTTTATCCAGCAGGAGACAACAGAAACGACTAGCTGTTATTATATAACTTATATTACTACTAAAGCAGACTCTAGCATTAAGCAAAGAAACCTCAGAAAGCAATAAGTTAGTTTACTACAAGTCCTCTACCTACCTAGACTTTTAGAATAATAGAAACCATAAAGAGACAAGAAACCATAATATATTAACACGTGCAGAAGTGTTTATAATACCCGAAGATTTAACTAATATAGATAAGACAATAGATAACACTATGTAAGGGGTAGGAGGTCCTCTAATAATGGAGAATCCTGTTATACCTAAAGGAGAGGAAGAGCGGTTAGCTAAAAAGTTATAATCTCCTAAGGACTTATAACCCCCTAGAACTAGTAAGGGGAGATGAGTACGCCGGGAATCAACGGATACTAAGGAAGCGTTTAATATTACAGTAGGGCACAAGCTAGAACCCAAAACCAAGAACACTATTAGTAAAACCTTAGCTTATAAAATCCTATAAAGCATTAAGGGAGCAGCTAAAACACAGGAGGAAGTATGTAAAGTAATAAGAGCAATGCAGAAGTTATAGAGATAAATCAAAGAAAACCTCGCTTACCCTGTGGAAACCGACTTCTAACAACGGATAATAAAAACCTAAGACAACATCTTAAACACTCTAATTAGCCTTACTTTGCAAATAAGGGAGTTAAACCGAATTATAACGGCCTCTATAGACTAGATATAAGTAGATCGCCAGGACTAGCAGTTAAACACAGTGCTAATTATATAAGAACCGTTTAAAGCAATAATAACAGGAGATAACATAACTTAGCAGCTAAACCTGCAGCAGACCGGACCTACCCTACTAGAGCAAATTAGCTAGAACTCTGGTTAGTAAAGGGGTAAAATGACGGGCATAATACTTAAGCTAACAAGGTTTTAAGACTACCTAATTAAGACAAGCAACTCAAGAGAAGCAATAGGGCTTGCACAAGGACATGCTAGCGCAAGCAAATCTTACTAACCGGAAGTAATAGACCTCTTACTACACAATTAGGATTCACTTAAATTACAACAGGAGTTCGAACATACGAGTTAATATAATAACACTAGGACCTCTTTTAACTCACCTCATACAGTTTTAGTCTATAATTAACGGTTTCCCCCTGTAAAGAGATATAAGTCTTTATAATAAGCAGGATTTCTATAGTACTAACCGACCGCTGGATAAGGAGGCGCTTTATTAAATCCTTAAGTAATAATATCAGCACCTTAATAAGGTTTTCCCCCTAGGGACATATAAACCTTTAGTCTATTAAACATTAGATAAGAAGGCGCTCCTCTAAATCCTTAAGTAATAATATTAGCACCTTAACTAGGTTTTCCGTTAGGGGATATATAAAATTATGCCCTATTAATAACAGAATACTAGTAGTAAAGACAAGACTCTAAGGAGCATAGAGGTTATAAACAGAGGGAGACATACTATACTAGCGCTTAATAATACTAATACTCCTAAATACCACTATATCTACTTACATAATAAGGTAATAGGTATATAAAAGGACCTTCTAGAAACGGCAATATAGGATAACATATAAATCTACCTTTAACTTTCCTATAATAAGAAAGTAAATATAGCTATAAAGCGGATGGTTATGGCAATAAAGCGGGTGGTTACGGAGATAGTTACTACTATACTAAAGAGCCTTATAATAACTAGCTAAGCTAAACACTAGAATACTAGGAACAGAATACCTTCTAATTAGGATATAATCTAAGACAGGATTTTAAGCCTAGAAGGGCTCCTAAAGAGGAAGGGTTAGTAAGTTTAACCTAGAAGATCTAGGACATTAGACTTCTAGACCTAAAACCAGATGCAGTGGACATAGGTAATAAATTTATCTTATATAAAGGAAAAACCGCTGTTTTTTCAGACCCTAAGCTTTAAATTTAGGTAGTAAAAGAGCACCTATTTAGAGCACTACTAAACCGGAAGGAGGTGTTACTTTGTGATATCTAGTAACTATTTCATGGAGAAGTAATAACCTAGTACCGACAGTACTTAGACAAATCTGAAAAGGAATAGATTTTTACTAGTATTAATAGTGTTATTAAGGCAGTATAAAAAGAATTCTATATAAGGACAGAGAATACGGTAATAAAGCTTAAGCAGGCTAAGTACACCTAAGAAAATGTTATAAATAGCGTCTCTATTTAGGACTTTATAGCTTAAATCTTTTAGTATGCCAGAGCAAACAGAGAGACAATAGATCTATAGCTTCTAGTATGCTTTAGGATAAAATTATATCCTAAGCTAAAGAAGCTGTGCCCGGATCCTACTAAGGGCATAAAGCGCAATAAATACCTTAATATAGTAAACGGAAAACGCTGCAATTTATGTTAAGAAATAAAGGAGCAATAGAAGTCCTGTTACTAGGAAAAGACTAAAGGAATAGTAAAAGCCTACCTTTATAATAACAAATCCTTAGACTTAAATAAATCTAAGGGTAAAAGAGTAAAGGCCTACTAGAATCATTGTTATAAGGATTGTAACCAGAGGAGAGGAAACCGTTTCTAATAGGACAACTTTTAGTAATAATATCCCTACTATATGCGTATTAAAAAGAGATTAAGCAGCCTAAGGGATTACGATTAGGGAGACTAAAAAAGGCTACTAGTCCTGTACTAGGAATAGGTTTGTTAAAATGAACCATAGTAGGACTAGAATTGACCTTAAAGGTCCTAGTAGCATAATAATAACAGACTATACTAACTAGAAGTCAGAAAAGAGGACCCTATAAAGAAGTAAGCAGACTCTTAGACTAAGGAAGGCAGGGCCTATAGCTAAGAAGATAAATCTTAGGGAGATAATAAAGGAAAAGAGAGATCCTTAAAGGAAGAAGATTATAAAGGGAATTAATCTAGAGAGTAATAAAACCTTTACTAAGGGGATTAATTCTGCTTAAGATGATTTAGGTAATAGGAGCGTCCGAACTAGAAACCCTATAAAGTTATGGTTCTGGATAACAATCCTAATACTAAAGAGTAGGAGCAGTATCTGGCAGACTCTGGATACTATTTAGCTAAAGAAGGAAGTCTGTTAGAGGATAATAAATATAACGAGTCTAACTTTATAGACGTGTACTTTGCTGCAGAAGGTGGCAAAGCATACCTAATGTTTAACTATAACTCCAAAGGAGGGGAGGTTAAATCTAATTTTATTAGCGCTTTTTATATAGTAAAGGAGGGAGACTTAGACTAGGAGAATCCTACCTCTTTAACTACAGAGACTAGCAAAATAGAGGATCCTAATAGAAAAAGGCAGGAAGAGCCTGAGGAAGAGAAGGAAATTATTAAAGCTTTTATAACTAGAGTTAATGTTATATAAGATACTATAACTTAGAGTTTAAATAAGCTAATTTTAATGGGAGGTCTATAAGAAGACCAGGTGATTAAGGCAGTATTTAGACTATAGGAGATTAATATTAAAGGAAGGAAGCAGATAAACACCTTTCTTAAAATGCCGATTTAATTCCATAATAAGGGACCCGACTATATAATCTGTGTAGACACCGGAACATTGTTAATTCTAGCTAACAAATAGTAGCTTTAGCAACATAGGACAAATATAAAGTAGGAAAAGTAAGACCTAAAACTAGTAATAGGAGTAGCTTTGGCCTTTATTATTACAGAAAGGGCTACCTTTAACTTCTATGTTCTAGGAATTATAAGAGGAAAAAACATCCGAGGTCACTTTACAGTAACCGCAAACGTTATGCCGAATTTAGGACTAAAATTGTTAATTAGCATAAGTTTCCTCTATAGCTTTAGAGTAAAAATCGATTTTGTTAATCTAAGGTTGGTTTTTAGGTTAGTGCACAACATAACAGTACTAGGACGGATGTTTTAAGACGCTTACTATATGCCAGCTTAACAGGTGATAGCAGCACATAATGTTGTAATTCTACCAAACTTAACGTATTAGGTGCTAGTAATATGGAAGGATCTCCCTAGCAGAGAGAAGACTAGTATTTACTATGTTATATTATTTAATTCTGTCTTCCCAAATAATATTCTTAACTAGGGAGATAAGAAAAGAATGCTAGCAGTAAATAACTCTAACAGGGCCATGTAGATTAAGCAGAATAGCAAAGTAGGTTGACTTAAGGCAGCCATAAGCCTTAATTCGAATTTTGCTATTCCGGACGTCCACTAGTACATAGCATTTTTTAGTAAAGACATTAAGATAGAAAAGACAGAAGAAAGTCCGGAAAAATTTAATAACAACCTGAATCCTAAAGTTATTAACAGAGGTATTTTATTATATGGAGTATCTTGCCCAGAGGATATACCTTTTATTAAAAACAAGTTTAGAGTGCAAATTGCTAACGTTAATCCGGAAGCAGCCACTAAGTTGCGGGATCTAACTGATAAGTATAACATTTATTATAACAAAGGAGTGGTACTAATACTAAAAGAAGATAAGATGAGAATTAACTTTGTTAATAGCTGGCAGAACCAGGTTAAGCTAGTAAGGAAGTACCCTCTTAAGCGTAAAGACTAGGAGAAATTTGCTAAAGTCTATAATGCCATATACCTAGCAGGCAGGATGTTCTAGTTAATAAAGCTAGCACCTGTGGCCTACCCTGGTTTTATTGTTTAGAGAGATGCAGAGAAGATAAAGAAAGGTTAAGTTGTTATAAATGCCAGACCCCTTAATAACATCACTATGCCAGACGTGTATCCATTGCCAGACTAGGGCAACATTATGCAGAATACTCATAGCAAGGAGTGGAAATTGATTTTTAACGCAATAGGTTTTTTCTACTAGCTTCTAGTACAAGAGGAACACTAGAATCGTATGGTGGTAATCTCTAAAAGAGGGCTAAAAGCGTTGCAAGTCGCATTGATAGGGTACAAGAATTCGCCGGCTTTTGCATAACGATTTATGGATTACATTTTCCAACCATACTAAAGTTTTATTTATGTTTATATTAACGATATTATCGTTTTCTCTGACACCCTTAAGGATTATCTTAAACACCTTAAGATAGTCTTAAAAGTCCTAGAGGAAAACAAGGTACATATTGCAGCAACTAAGTCTTTTATTAGATATTATTTAATCTAACTTCTTGGATTTATAGTTAATACTAACGGAATTATTAACATAAACAACAGGATTAAGTCGTTCTAGTAAATAGAAATTCCTTGTAACTTGTCAACCTTGGAAACCTTTATTGGCATAGTAGGATTTCTAAGAGCAGGAATCCCTTAGTTTAACTTGTGGATCCGACCACTGCAGACCTAAAAGACAGCACTTATGCGTAAACTTTGTGAATATAACGAGTTACTAGTAGGAGCCTTAAAGCAGGTATATAAGAGAAAGGCATAAGAAAAATCCTTTATCCCTATAAAAGACAAGAAAGCAGCCTTTAAAGTACTAAAGACCATGCTTTGCAAGAAAATACTACTGTGGCACTATAATCTAAAGTGACTATTGTTCTTTAAGATTAATGCTTATAAGAAAGGTTTTAGTCTATATGCTTTCTAACTATATAAAGAGTGGGATAGAAAAAGCATACCTAGTAAGGATATTATAGCTATAAAACTTCGCCTAATCCTTTTCCTCTCTTATCTAACATCTGTAGCTAAGAAGCGGTATAGATCGACTAAGGCAGAGGTAGCCGCAATTGCTTAGGCAATATGGAAACTGCGAAAAATAGCTTAATCTAACCGTTATCTAGTTAACATCCTAACTAACCATGCACCTGCCAAAGGTATCATTAAATACACCTCTTTAGCTATAATAAACCTTGATAAGGCTAACCTAAAATTAGCTAAGGTAGCGAATTATCTGTTGCAGTTTGAATTATAAGTGACCTATATGCTAGGAATCCTTAACGTTATACCCGATGCCTTGTCACGACTTCTAGTGGATGTTAGCTACCGAGAGGCGGCAAACCACAGCATATACAACGAATTAGACGCCTGTGTATACTTTTATTAGAATTATCAGGCAGTGGCCATAATGGATGACTTATTAAAAAAGGAGATATTAACAGGGTACAAATTTAACCCGCAATATTATCGGATAATCAAGAGCATTAAGGATTTCCAGCAGAAGCAGCTAAAGTAAGAACGGAACTAACTGCGAATTCCACTCTATAGCTGGGACCTTACAGACAAGGGCCTACTTTATTATAAGGATAGAAAAGGGCTTAGATAACTGTGCATTCTAAGCAGCTATATTAAAACCGTGCTAAGAACTGCACATAATGATTATTACTACTTTAGAATTAGCAGAATAATAAAAGGTCTATATAGCATTTGTTTTCTAAAGATGTCTAAGTAAATTTAGGAGTATGCAGCATATTACACGACTTGTCGGGAGAACTCTATCTTAAGGGGTAGAGCAACTAAAGAAATAAAACCTCTGTAGTTAAAACTAATGCCTTTTTATACAATTTCTCTGGACTTTGTTACTAACATGCCAGAGGTGGACTTAGCGAACACTATGTGGGCTATGGAAGGATACTTAAAGTATAATTCCCTTTGCCTAGTAAACTGTCTGTTTAGTAAGAGAACCCTCTTAATCCCTGGGAACACGACGTATTTAGTATTTACATAGGCAGAACTGCTTCTTTAAGCTCTATATATTACAGACTAAGGACTACTATAGTAAATAGTTAGTAATAAGGACCCTAAATTCATTTCTAAGGTTTAGCAGGCTATATTTACTAAGCTAGGAGTCAAATTCCTAATAGCGACTGCCTACCATCCGCAGATAGATGGAGTAGCTAAACAGAAGAATTAGACAGTGATTATAGCTATTTGCTATTATACTGCGACGAATCTAACGGTACTATAGGTATTAATCCTTCTAGTGTTGTAGTACTATCTTAATAACACGGTAGCTATAGCTATTAACTAGTCGCCTAATAAGTTGTTATATGGGCTTAAACCGCTAGACCTTGTTAACCTTTTTCTAGAGCAAGCAATTTCTAATACACAGCCGGGGGAAGAGGACTTAGAGGCACTTTGCAAGCTCTATTAGAGAGAGGCTTAACTTATAATAACCACTGCTGCCGCCCTATTTAAAATCAGATACGACTCCTAACATAACCTAGTGGATATTAATGTTAGAGATATAGTATACTTACGACTATATAAAGGATACCAGCTTCTGGGAAAGCTAAAGAAGAAATAGTTACTACAGAGAGCAGGACCATATAAGGTTCTTAAAAAGATAAACCCTTTGTTGTACTAACTTAAATTTCTGTTAAACTTAAGGGTATATCTAGTAGTATTAATTACATACATATAGAAACCGCACTAAGGCGGAGATCCCTTTAGCAGGGAGAAAACACCCCCTTTACTAATTAATCTAGAAGGGAGCAGCAAAGCTAATCACTAGGAAATTAAGCGGATTATCTCACATAAGGTGAAAATCTACTGTACTAAGGGATAAAGCCCTAAGGTAGCTTACCTTATAAGATAAAAAGGATATACCGCTAAAGATAACTAGTGGATTAATAAAAGCGAGATAAAGGTAAACGCATTAGAGTTAATAAATAAATATCTAAGGGAGCATCTAATTAACTAGGATAAGGAGTATAGGAAGAAGGGGCTTACGAGGCAGGAGTGCTAATAATGCCTTAAGGTTAGCAGGATCCAACATCCTATAGGACCCTACGTGATCACTACAGGTAGAAACACATGACCCCATTTTCCTATAACACCACTTATAATTTTACTTCACTTTTCACTTAACCCCTTATCCGCACTTTCTAACACGCCAGAATTCCCTGTTTTTTTTCATTTTTCGACCTTCTATTTTTGCTTTTAATTATTATATACTTTAAGTCTTTTTTTTATTTTATTTTATTTTTTACTTTTATTGCCCTCTCTTAGACAATTCCGATATATATTATAAGAGATGCAAAGGACGAGTTCTATATAGAGGATTTTAATCCTAATGTTTTAGTTAAGTTTTTACTATCCTATAGAAAGAAGCAAAGAATAATAACCAAGTTAGTAAAGCTATCTCCTAAAGGGAACCAGGCAAGAGTAGCCGGGGACGCTAATTCCGCCCTTTATAACCAGATAGCTAAGGCTTAGCAAGAAGATAAGCAGAGGGAAAAGGCATATGCCAACCTAATAACCGCCTATTAATGCTATATAAAGACTATAGCTAAGGATAAGGATAAGGACTCTAGAGTAGATATAAACTATAAGAATAATGTTTTTAATATTAATATATTTAAAGAGACGCTTAGCCCTAGAGGCCAGGCAGCAGTAAAGCGCCTCTAGAACACAAGAAAGAGTAAGATAATTACTAATGCCCTTATAACTAAAGGGATCCCTGCTAGTAGTCTAAGTTAAGATCCTCTTATAACTATATAAGAAATATAGGATAGACTAAAGAAACTAGACTTTAGTAAGCTAATTTGCTGTTTTAGTTATATAAATAAATACTATTAGCATTAGGAGACGGAGTTATCTATAGGAGATAACGCAGGACTAGAGCCTTTTAGAACATAGTAATATTAGGCCAGAGATGGCATATAAAGCGCGACAGACGCCATCTACACCTGCTCTAAAGATTTCACAGCCTAGGGGGTATAAATTAATAGAAACGGATTCTTTGTTGCAAAGATAAACCCTATATATGCACTATAAATTAGAGTAGTATAACAGATTTTCCTTATTAAGGAATCGATTCTAGCGGCTAATAATAACGGGCAGAAGAAAACTAAATGCCTGGCTAATACCCTAGTCATCCAGAATGTTAAACTCTATATTAAGCAGGCAGCAGCATGATTCCTTAATAGCGAATAGATAGATAACTAAGCCAGATCTAGAGAGTAGCAACTAGGATTGCCGTTAAAAGAGAAAGTACTTACGGCTAGATACTATAATAAGTTAAGAGGTATTAACGGCTTTATAGCTAGGGCACTTACTACTATAGGACAAGTTAATCTCTTAAGCATGGGTTTTTAATAGGGGATTATTAATGCTAGTAAAGAGCATAGAACTGCAACTACTTAACAGGACACTAACGCGCTAAGGAAGGAACTAGCGGACCAGAGGAATCTAATCCGAGGTTTGGCTAAACAATGCGGGCTAACGAGCAAAGCAGCAGCCGGAAAGACTATCTTAAAAGAGATAGAGTTAAGGCTAGCAGACTAAGCTATTAATATATGATTTAGTAAACTTAAAGACAGAACTAACACGCTTAAAGGGGATATTAAGGCCTATAAGGAGTCTTTTAGCATAGTAAAAGCCAGTCTTAAGATTATTAACAGGCATATTATAAGGACCTTAGCTAGAATAGCAGCACTAGAGGATAAGGCTAGGAACATTAAGACTGCCAGGCCTACTCCTTAAACGCCTTTACTAGAATCCGCAGCTAGAAAGACAACCTTACCTGTAGTAAGCAAGAAGCTAACTAGCCTAGTTAAACTAAATTCACTAGCTAGTAAAAAAACAAGGTTAGCCATAGGGGCAATAAAGGCAACTGCATTAAACATAAGCTCGTCTAAGTTATTACTAAAAAAGGCAAAGCAAAAGACGCCTTCTAAAAATAGGCGTAATATTAACAGCGCTATAAAAAGGCAGAAAATAATAACGGAATCCGCAACTAAGAACGCAGAATTAGCTAAAACATTAAACGAATAGGAGACCCTTATATAGTAGCATAAGGACTAAAATTTCAGCTAATATATTACGCTGTCTAACGTTAAAAGCAGTCCCTAAAAATCGCGTGGCTCTGGGCAGATTACTGTTTAATTATGAAATATATAGCTTAGATTAAAGGTTTGGCTATATTATAAAGGGTATTGTAGTAAATGGATTAATTACAGAAAAAGTTATATCTAGAGGACTATTGCTTTCCTTATAGTTACTATGCTATATAGTTTAAACATGGGAAAATTTCACCTTTAGTAAGAATAAGATAGCATAGCTAGTGGCTGTCTTCTGCCTAAAAGTGATAATACCCTAATGACCTCTACGGAACCACCTTTAATATGCCTGGCTTAAACGCATAAAGGACCTTTATACATAAAGTCAAAAGCAGAGGATAACTTAAGATATCTAACGCACCTTAAGGAAGGGCACAGGCTACCTCTCCTACTTCTAAGAGGAGAGCCTCTCCTCCTATAGCCTAACTCTTTCCCTTTTATATAGTTTCTCTTTATTAGTCCACTAAGTCTTTAAAGGTATAACGTTTTTATTTTTAGTTTAACCTAAGTCTTTTCCATTCTTTTATGCAAGTTATTGCTATAGTTAATAGTTAGCAGCATTATTGTAATATAATTATAACACCCTAGACAAGAGAATTACTTATAATATGGCGACTCCTAGAAGCATATAACCAGAGATTGCTAGTAATATAGTCACTCTCTAACAAGTTACTTATAGCTATGATAACACAAGTGGATAAAGACATTCCGCAATCTATATCTCTATTAATAGCTTATAGTATAAATTTATAAGGCTTATATAGATAAGGACTTTAAGAAGTAAACATTTAGGTATAACTAGGACGGATTTAACTATAGTTAATAGGTTTATACTACCTAGATTAAATTTCCTTTTATTATAGTTTATTTTACTTAGACTAAGATGTTTATTTATCTTTGAATTTTATAAGTAGTTATTGTTGGATTGTTTACTGCTATTTAAGTAACGTTTCTGGCAGATTGGATGCGACCAGACTAATATAGGGAGGATATATCATAGATTAAATTGCTTTCTTTTATAGATAAAAGTTTTTCTTTGTATATATTAACACTAGCTTAAATAGATCCAGAGGACGACCGGGATAGTTATCTTTAAGGGAAGGGCACTTGTTACGAAATAATCCGCAATGTCGGATCCCTACCTATATAGAACGGATTCATTATGCAGCTAGTAAGACTAGGAAGAATAATAACTTACACAGAATGCACTTGACTATATGACTTAATAGTAGTATATACAGGTGCGTTTGATGACCCCTTTATAATAACGTTGATAACAGCTTTACGGTTGCTTCTAACCAACTACGTGACGATACCACCACGTAACAACTATGCTATAGGGGAATAGTATACTAAGCAGAGATTTTTAATGCTAAGCTATATAACAAGATAATCTACCTAAAGCAATATTATAACTGCTATAAGATTAGATATATTACTAGATACTATAAGGAGGAAGCAAGATGCAGCAGGTATGCTACTAGAAAACACCCTAAGGAAGAGAGGACTTGCCTAATATTAACAGGTAAGGTACAGAAGAGATGCCTAAATTATACAGGGGCATATCTAGCATAGTCTTAACTATGCTTAGTAAGCAATAAGAGATAGCAGCAGGCTAGGAAGGCTTATGCTATAAGGCCGCTGTTCTTCTGTAACTATTAGTCAGAGGTTGCAATAGCTACTACAGGCAAGGGTTATTAGGGAAAAGAAACCAGGGGACTAACAGAGAGGCAGCTAAAAGGAAGGAGCATATAACTAAGAGGCCCTTCTATAAGATAAACCTATAAGCTAAGATTAGAACAACAGAGACCAGCAAAGGAAGGCATAATGCTAGCCTTTTTACAACTAACTAGAAGGCCAAACAATACCAGAGCCAGCCTAACTAGGGTGCTTTAAAGCACACAATAAAGTATATAATTAAGGTTATATACTAGAATACACAGAAAAAAAGCAATTTAGTACATTTAGTGTTAGGGCATAACGTTAGCCCTAAGGTAATAGCTATTTAGGAACCAGGAGGCTATAATAGTATACTACTAAATCTATCTTAGGGATACTATATATTAGCAATATATAGCAGAAGAATAGCAATTTATATACACTAAAAGGTTAAGATAGGACTTTAGACTATAGGGAGGGGGGAGGATTAGTATAGTATTAAGCTATGTAAAGTAGAGATATATAACATCTATTTCCCGGCTTATAAAAGGGAGTGGCAGACGCCTTTATAACACTTTGCCAATACCTAAGTAAAGGGCTAGAGTGTGTTTATAGGGGACTTTAACTAACATCACCCCTTGTAAAACAAATTCGGCTAAACATCTCTAGGGCATAATAAGATATTAGAATTTATAACAAGGTAGCAACTTAGCCTAGCTATGCTGTTTAGGGAAGTAATAAGAAGAGAATATGGTAGCAGGGATAGCACTATTAACTATGCATGGACCACCTATAACGTTAGTATTAAATTCATTAGGCTAGTGGAAATTGCCAGATCTAACCATATACCCCAGCTTATTAGCATTAGGACAAACAAGGAATTAAGCAATAGCCTAGGGTTAGTCCAGGGTTAAAGGATAGCAGATGAGAACCTTATTATAGCAAAGGCTTTAAACAGGCTTAAAAAGAAGGGGTTAGAGCTTCTGCTATATAACTAGCAAGAAATCAATAACTATGCATAGTAGCTTACCTAATAGCTTATAGAGATAGCTAATATAGTAGTACCTAAGCGACCTTAAGGGCGCAATAAACTACAGCCTTAGTAGAATAAAAGGGTAAGGGACGTAATAGTAGAGGCAAGACATGCTAATAGGCAGTGGCAGTAATAATAAATACAGAAAGCGTAGTAGGCCTTAACAGAAGCTATAAAAAAACAGGATTATATTATCTTAGAGGAAAAGAGAAGTAGCTAGCAATAGGCAGTTAGTAAGTTATCCAGGTCTAAAGGGAGTCTTTAGACCCTAGAGCGTTAGGCCTAGCTATAGAGTAGACTTTCTCCTAAAAGGCAACAGGTCCTACTACTAACCCGGCTAGGAGATAATAGCAGGGAGGAGATAGTAAAGGTTACATATAAGGGTAAGGCAAGGGTATTTATAAAGAGGTTCTTCCCTCTATCCATAGCTAGGGCTTTAGGTTTAGAAGCAGAGAAGGGGACAAGATACTATAATAATAATCAGGCAGTTCCTGTGTTTATAAAGGAGGAAATTAAAGAGGTTATAAAGAATATGGTAAGTTAAAAAGCCCTAGGACTAGACAAGCTGCTAATAGGTTTCCTTAAGCTATACAGAGCGGCCCTAATATTATGTTTAACATGCCTTGTAAATGCTTACTATAGCTTGGGATATTATCCGGCCTCCTTCTGATAAGCAAAGGTAGTAGTTCTATATAAACCTGGGAAGTCCCCTAAGGAGTTAGGCAGACCAGGGGGGTAAAGGCTAATATTACTATTAAACATAATAGGCAAAGTAATTAAGAGAGCTATTATAAGGAGGATTACTATTATAGTAAAGGAAGGCTATATACTGCTAGACATACAGATAAGCAATAGGGCTGGCAGATTAATAAAGGTAGTACTAAGCATACTAAAAGAGGTTGTGAGGACGGCATAGCATTACTAGGGGATAGCATCATTACTATAGCTAGATATTACTAGGGCATTCAACACTATTAGCTATAAACGATTAATTTATACTATAAAGGAGTTAGGACTGCTAGGGTGGATGGCTAGATAGGCATAAGGCTTTATATTAAAAAGGAGAGCATAATTAGCGTTTAACGGACATATTACTAAGGAAATCTAAGTCACTGCAGGGGTTCTGTAAGGGTCGCTGGCGTCTCCTATTCTCTTTCTGCTTTATATTACACCATTATATTAAAGACTAGCAGCGGCAGAATTAATATTAACATTAGGGTTCTTAGATAATATAAACATTATAGTATATAGAAAAACAGCAAAGGAGACAAAAGTATAACTAGAAAGAGCTTAGAGAATATATAAGGAGTGGTTAAAAGAGTATAGGCTAAGGTTTAACCTAGGAAAGAGTAAGCTAATACACTTTATAAGGAAGAGGCAGGCAATTATAATAATAATCTAACTTAAAAGAGCAATAATATAACTAACATAATTAGTGCAATTCCTAGGGGTTTGGATTTACTAGAAGCTTTATTGGTTAACCTATATAAAGAAGGTAAATACTAAATTATTACAGCAGAAGTTAGCACTCATAGCACTAGCTGTATTTACATAGGGATGCCGACTAGAGTGTGCAAGATCCCTTTATATATAAGTAATAAGAAGTATAATAGCCTATAAAGCTGGGATATACTATACCTATAGCAAGCCAGAAGGGGTAGCATAGGGGGTAGTAAAGGCATTTATAAGGGAACAGAATAAATGCTTAAGGCAGGTTATAGGGGCATATAAGGCAACGCTAGTAACACTCTTAGAGACAGAAGCAGTAGTGCTGCTGGTAGATCTATACCTTAATTACATTAAATAATGATTCTACTAAAGACTTAAGGATAATAGCATAGGCAAGAAAATACAGCAGGCCTGTAATTTAATAGTATTATAGCTATAACGCTAAGGAAGAGGCTGCTAATGTAATTACTATAAGGCGTTTCCTAATGCCCCCCCCCCCCTCCCTAGCAGCCTTATAGCTAGATAGGAATTAGAGAGGGAGTGGGAAAAACAGTGGATCTAGCAGAGGCATAAGGCTTAAGTAAGAAGAGAACGGGCGAAAGTAATAGCAGTAAATAAGGAACCTAACTTTAAGAGTATAAAAAAGATAGTAAAGCTCTATAATAGCCTGCTTAAGTATAAATCTACGGCCCTAGTTTAGCTTTAAACGGAAAAAATAAGGCTAAATGCCTTTCTTTATAATAAATAGGTGCCTAAGGTAACTTTACTAATATATTAATACTAGGGAGGAAATAAGGATATCTACCACCTTATCCTGTTATACCTAGAATATAACTATTTAAGACCGATTCTAGCAGTGCCTATAATAAGAAATCCATAGGAACTTAGGGCAGCGCTTAATAATAAGAAGCTAGCACTAAATATCATAAAGTAGGTGCTTTTAACTAAGCGACTTTAGCAGTATAGGTTAGCAGAGGAGCTTAGTAAGGCATGGTAGATATATAATAATAAGGCTAAGAGAGGAACTAAAGGCAATAGAAACAATAAGATAAAGGAGAAAGAGCTAGACTAGGAGGGAAGGGGCTTATAGAGGGTTTTTACTAACATACTAACCTTTTATATAAAGCACAACCACACTTCTGTTATTATCTGCAGTTCCGAGGAACTGGCAGATATCTTATACTAATAATTAGAAATAATAAAGACTCTATACCAAAGGCTTAGCAGGAGCTATATAAAAGAATATGGGTTTTCTCCCCTATCTTAGGGTTTTTCCTATATTAAGAAGTTAGTTAATGAACTAGTTAGTGGCTTTAGCTACCTAGCGTACATGAATAATAATAATAATAATAACACTACTAGGGGATAATATTATTATTATAGCTAGATATTACTAGGGCATTTAATACCATTAGCTATAAATAGCTAATTTATACTATAAAGAAGTTAGGACTACTAGGGTAATTAGCTAGATAGGCACAGAGCTTTATATTAAAAAGAAGAGTATAATTAGCATTTAATAGGTATATTACTAAGGAAATCTAAGTTACTATAGGGGTTCCATAAGGGTTATTAGCATTTCCTATTCTCTTTTTGCTTTATATTATACTATTATATTAAAGACTAATAGCAGCAGAATTAATATTAATATTAGGGTTCTTAAATAATATAAATATTATAGTATATAAAAAAACAGCAGAGAAGACTAAAGTATAATTAAAAAAAGCCTAAAGAATATATAAGGAGTAGTTAAAGGAGTATAGGCTAAGGTTTAACCTAGAAAAAAGCAAGCTAATATACTTTATAAGAAAAATGCAAGTAATTAAAATAATAATCTAACTTAAAAGGATAATAATATAACTAATATAATTAGCGCAATTTCTAGGGGTTTAGATTTACTAGAAGCTTTATTAGTTAATCTATATAGAAAAGGTAAATGCTAAGTTATTATAGCAAAGGTTAGCACTTACAGTGCTAGCTGTGTTTACATAGGGATGCTAACTAAAGTATGCAAGATCTCTTTATATATAGGTATTATTCATGTACGCTAGGTAGCTAGAGCCACTATCTAGTTTATTGACTAACTTCTTAATATAGGAAAAACCCTAAAATAGGGGAGAAAACCTATATTCTTCTATATAGCTCCTGCTAAGCCTCTTAATATAAAGTCTTTATTGTTTTTAATTATTAGTATAAGATATCTGCTAGTTCCTCTAGAACTACAGATAATAATAGAAGTATGGTTATGCTTTATATAAAAGGTTAGTATATTAGTAAAAACCCTTTATAAGCACCTCCCCTCCTAATTCGGCTTTTCCTCCTTTATTTTATTATTTTTATTACCTTTAGTCCCTTTTCTAACCTTAATATTATATATTTGCTATACCTTATAAAGCCTCTTAGCTAACTTATACTACTAAAGTTACTTAGTTAAAAGCATCTACTTTATAATATTTAGTGCTAGCTTTTTATTATTAAGTGCTGCCCTAAGCTCCTATAGGTCTCTTATTATAGGTACTACTAGGATTAGCCTTAGATAGTTATATTCTAAGCAGGAAAGAATAAAGTAATAAATATCCTTATTTCCTCCCTAATATTAACATATTAGTAATATTACCTTAGGCACTTATTTATTATAAAAAAAGGTATTTAGCTTTATTTTCTTTATTTAAAGCTGTACTAAGGCTATAGATTTATGCTTTAGTAGGCTATTATAAAGCCTTACTATCTTTTTTATACTTTTAAAGTTAGGTTCCTTATTTATTACTATTACTTTTGCCTGTTTTCTTCTTACTTAAGCCTTATATCTCTACTATATCCACTGTTTTTTCTACTCCCTCTTTAATTCCTATTTAGCTATAAGGCTACTAGAGAGGGGGGGGGGCATTAGGAAATACCTTATAGTAATTACATTAGTAGCCTCTTCCTTAGTATTATAGCTATAATGCTATTAAATTACATGCTTATTATATCTTCTTATTTATATTATTATCCTTAAGTCTTTAGTAGAATTATTATTTAATGTAATTAAGGTATAAGTTTATTAATAGCACTGCTACTTCTGTCTCTAAGAGTATTGCTAGCGTTGCCTTATATACCCCTATAACCTGCCTTAAGTATTTATTTTATTCCCTTATAAATACCTTTACTACCCCCTATACTACCCCTTTTAACTTACTATAGGTATAGCATATCCTGGCTTTATAGGCTATTATGCTTCTTATTACCTGTATATAAAGGGATCTTGTACACTTTAGTTAGCATCTTTATATAAATACAGCTAGCACTATAAGTGCTAACCTTTACTATAATAACTTAGTATTTACCTTCTTTATATATATTAACTAATAAAGCTTTTAGTAAATCTAAACCCCTAGGAATTACACTAATTATATTAGTTATATTATTATCCTTTTAAGTTAGATTATTATTATAATTGCCTGCCTATTCCTTATAAAGTATATTAGCTTGCTCTTTCTTAGGTTAAACCTTAGCCTATATTCCTTTAACTACTTTTTATATATCCTTTAGGCTCTTTTTAGTTATACTTTAGTCTTCTCTACTGTTTTTCTATATACTATAATATTTATATTATTTAAGAACCCTAATATTAATATTAATTCTACTATTACTAGTCTTTAATATAATAATATAATATAAAGCAGGAAGAGAATAAGAGATGCTAGTAACCCTTATAAAACCCCTATAGTAACTTAGATTTTCTTAGTAATATGCCTATTAAATACTAATTATACTCTTTTTTTTAATATAAAGCTCTATGCCTATCTAGCTATCTACCCTAGTAGTTCTAACTCCTTTATAGTATAGATTAACTGTTTATAGCTAATAGTATTAAATGCCCTAGTAATATCTAGCTATAATAATAATGCTATTTCCTAGTAATGCTATGCTATCTTTATAACCTCTTTTAGCATACTTAATACTGCTTTTATTAACTTACTAGCCCTATTACCTATTTATATATTTAATAGTATATAGCCTTTCTTTACTATAGTAGTAATTCTTCTTATAATAGCTCTCTTAATTACTTTTCTTAGCGTGTTTAATAGTAATATTAGCCTTTACCCCCTTAGTCTGCCTAACTTCTTAGGGGTTTTTCTAGGTTTATATAAAACTACTACCTTTGCTTGCTAGAAGAAGGCTAGATAGTATTCTAGACTATAGTATATATTTATAAGGCATATTAAATATAATATTAGGGCTGCTTTATATAGCTTTAGGAAACCTATTAGCAGCTTATCTAGCCTTAAGGCTTTTTAACTTGCTATATTCTTTATAACTTCTTTAATTTTCTCCTTTATAAACATAGGAACTACCTAATTATTATTATAGTATCTTATCTTTACCTTTACCTCTAGACCTAGAGCCCTAGCTATAAATCAAAGAAAAAACCTCTTTATAAATAACTTTACCTTACCCTTATATATAACCTTTACTATTTCCTTCTTATTATTATCCCCTAGCTAAGTTAGTAGTAGGACCTGCTATATCTTAAAAGGAAGTATACTTTATAGCTAGGCCTAGTACTCTAGGGTTTAAAGGCTTTCTTTTAACATAAATAACTTACTAACTACTTATTACTAACTACTTTTCTTTTCCTTTAAGATAATATAATTTTATTTTTCTATTACTTTTATTAAGGCTGCTATAATTCCTATATATATTATTACTACTACTACCTATTAGTATATCTTGCCTTTATTATTATATTTTTTACCCTTTTATTCTACTAAGGCTATAGTTTACTATGCCCTTAAGGTTATTTAAGTGCTATTATATTAGCTATCTTTATAAGCTATTAAGTAAGCTATTATGCATAGTTATTAACTTCCTGCTAGTTATATAGCGGGAGCTTTAGTCCTTTCTTTTTAAGTCTATTTAAAGCCTTTACTATAATAAGGTTCTTATTTACTATCCTTTAACCCTAGACTAACCCTAGGCTATTACTTAATTCCTTATTTATCCTAATACTAATAAGCTAAGGTATATAGTTAGATCTAGCGATTTCTACTAGCCTAATGAATTTAATACTAACGTTATAAGTAGTCTATATATAATTAATAGTGCTATCCCTATTACTATATTTTCTCCTTATTACTTCCCTAAATAGTATAGCTAGGCTAAGTTACTACCTTATTATAAATTCTAATATCTTATTATGCCCTTAAGAGGTTTAGCTAAATCTGTTTTATAAGGGGTAGTATTAGTTAAAGTCCCTTATAAATATACTCTAGCCCTTTACCTAGGTATTAGTAAAGTATTATAAAGGTATTTACTACTTCCTTTAATAAGCCGGGGAATAGATATTATATACCTTTACTTTATATAGCTTAATACTATACTAATTCTTTTTTTTTCTTATAGTTTAAAGTTTTATTCTAACCCTTTAGTATATATAAATTACTATTTTTTTACTATATATTACTAATATATAGTGCCCTTAAGATAGATTTAGTATTATATTATTATAACCTCCTAGTTCTTAAATAGCTATTACCTTAGGGCTAATACTATGTCCTAATACTAAATATACTAAATTACTTTTTTTTTATATATTTTAGTATATAACCTTAATTATATACTTTATTATATGCTTTAGAGCACCCTAGTTAGGCTAGCCCTAGTATTATTTTGCCCTCTTATTAGTTATAAAAAGGCTAGTATTATACCTTTCTCTGCTAGTCTCTATAGTCCTAATTATAGCTTATAGGTTTATTTTAAAAATAAGCCTTTTAAGTATATGCTCCTTTCTCTTAATTACTTCTTTATTAGTCCTTTAGTCTTTTCTTTATAATAACCCTTACCTATAGTAGCTATTATAACCTTTAACTAATAATTATAAAAGAATAGTAGCCTTATAGTATAAGCCTCCCTAGCTTACTACTATTTATTATTACTTACTAAGTATAGCTAAGACTATACTAGATATACCCTTATATAATTTAAGTATTTCTTTTATATCTTACTTATTAATATTAAGCAAGTTCTCTTACCCTTAGGGTATTTTCTAGTAATATACCTACTATATCTTACTTTCTTTTTATAATACCTAGTAATATATCTAATCTTATAGTAGTTATAATATTACTTTAAATAGATTATCTTATTATATAGCTTAGTATTAAAAATCTCTACTTAGTATACTATTCCCCTATAGTATAGGCAGTTTATTAACTTAGTGCCCTTAATACTAACTATTAGTAGTACTTTTATTACTATTCCCTTTAGCTTTTATATTATTATCTTTATTATATTTAAACTATTTTCCTTTTTAATATTCTTCCTTATTATTATTCATGTACGCTAGGTAGCTAGAGCCACTAACTAGTTCATTAACTAACTTCTTAATATAGGAAAAACCTTAAAATAGGGGAGAAAACCTATATTCTTCTATATAGCTCCTGCTAAGCCTTTAATATAAAGTCTTTATTATTTTTAACTATTAGTATAAGATATCTGCCAGTTCCCCCGGAACTACAGACAATAACAAAAGTATAGTCATGCTTTATATAACAGGTTAGTATATTAGTAAAAACCCCTTATAAGCACCTCCCCTCTTAATCTAGCTCTTCCTCCTTTATTCTATTATTTCTATTACCTCTAGTCCTATTCTTAGCCTTAATATTATATATCTACCACATCTTATAAAGCTCTTCTGCTAACCTATACTACTAAAGTCACTTAGTTAAGAGCACTTACTTTATAATATTTAGTGCTAGCTTTTTATTATTAAGCGCTGCTCTAGGTTTCTATAGGTCTCTTATTATAGGCACTGCTAGGATCGGCCTTAAATAGTTATATTCTAGGCATAACAGGATAAGGTAGTAAATATCCTTATTTTCTCCCTAGTATTAATATATTAGTGATATTACCTTAGGCACTTATCTATTATAAAGAAAGGCATTTAGCCCTATTTTTTCCATTTAAAGCTGTATTAAGGCTGCAGATTTATGCTTTAGCAGGCTGTTATAAAGCCTTACTATCTTTTTTATACTCTTAAAGTTAGGTTCCTTATCTGCTACTATTACTTTTGCCTATTTTCTTCTTACTTAAGCCTTATGCCTCTGCTATATCTACCGTTTTTCCCACTCCCTTTCTAATTTCTATCTAGCTATAAGGCTGCTAGGGAGGGGGAGGGGGGGGCATTAGGAAACGCCTTATAGTAATTACATTAGCAGCCTCTTCCTTAGCATTATAGCTATAATACTATTAAATTACATGCTTATTATATCTTCTTGCCTATACTACTATCCTTAAGTCTTTAGTAGAATTATTGCTTAATGTAATTAAGGTACAGATCTACTAGCAGTACTACTACTTCTGTATTTAAGAGTATTACTAGCATTACCTTATATGCCCCTATAACCTGCCTTAAGCATTTATTCTATTCCCTTATAAATACCTTTACTACCCCCTATACTACCCCTTTTAACTTACTATAGGTATAGTATATCCCAGCTCTATAGGCTATTATGCTTTTTATTACCTATATATAAAGGGATCTCGCACACTCTAGTCAGCATCCCTATGTAGCTACAGCCAGCACTATAAGTGCTAACTTCTACTATAACAATTTAGCATTCACCTTCTTTATATAAGTTAACTAATAAAGCTTCTAGTAAATCTAAACCCCTAGGAATTGCGCTAATTATATCGGTTGTATTATTATTCTTCTAAGTTAAATTATTATTATAATCGCCTGCCTCTTTCTTATAAAGTACATTAGCTTGCTCTTCCCTAGGTTAAACCTTAGCCTATACTTCTTTAACTACTCTTTACATATTCTCTAGGCTTTTTTTAGTTATACTTTAGTCTCCTTTGCTGTTTTTTTATATACTATAATGTTTATATTATCTAAGAACCCTAACATTAATATTAATTCCGCTGCTGCTAGTCTTTAATATAGTAGCATAATATAAAGCAAAAAAAGAATAAAAGACGCTAATAACCCTTACAGAACCCCTATAATAACTTGGATTTCCTTAGTAATATATCCGTTAAATGCTAATTATACTCTTCTTCCTAACATAAAGCCCTGTGCCTATTTAGTCATCTACCCTAGCAGTTCTAACTCCTTTATAGTGTAGATTAATCATTTATAGCTAATAGTATTAAATGCCCTAGTAATATCTAGCTATAGTAATAATACTATTCCCTAGTAATACTACGCCATCCTTATAACCTCTTTTAGCATGCTTAGTGCTACTTCCGTTAACCTGCCAGCCGTATTGCCTATTTATATATCTAGTAGTATATAGCCTTCCTTTACTATAGTAGTAATCCTCCTTATAATAGCTCCCTTAATTACTTTTCTTATTATATTTAATAGTAATATCGGCCTTTATCCCCCCGATCTGCCTAACTCCTTAGGGGTTTTCCTAGGTTTATATAAAACTACTACCTTTACTTACCAGAAGGTAGCCGGATAGTGTCCCAAACCATAGCATATATTTATAAAGCGTGTTAAACATAATATTAAGGCTACTCTGTATAGCTTAAAGAAACCTATTAGCAGTTTGTCTAGCCCTAGGGCTTTTTAACTTACTATATTCTTTATAACTTTTCTAATTTCCTTCTCTATAAACACAGGAACCACCTAATTATTACTATAGTATTTTATTTCTGCCTTTATCTCTAGACCTAGAGCCCTAGCTATAAATAAAGGAAAGAACCTCTCTATAAATGCCTTTGCCTTACCCTTATATATAACCTTTACTATCTTCTCCCTACTGTTATCTCCTAGCTAAATTAGTAGTAGGACCTATTATATCTTAAGAGGAAGTCTACTCCATAGCTAGGCCTAGTGCTCTAGGGTTTAAAGGCTCCCTTTAAACCTAGATAACTCACTAACTACCTATTACTAACTACTTCTCTTCTCCTCTAAGATAATATAATTCTGTTTTTCTATAGCTTTTATTAAGGCCTGCTATAATTCCTATGATTATTATTACTGCTACTACTTATTAGCATGTCTTGCCTCTACTATTATATCCTTTACCCTTTTATTTCACTAAGGCTGTACAGGTGCCCGAGGTAACATCACCAATATGTCAATGCTGGGGAGGAGACAAGGATATCTACCACCTTATCCTGTCATGCCTAGAATATAACCATCTAAGGCCAATCCCAGCAGTGCTAATAATAAAAGACCCGCGGGAACTTAAAGCAGCACTTAATAATAAGAAGCTAGTACTAAATATTATAAAGTAGGTGCTCTTAACTAGGCGACTTTAGTAGTATAGGTTAGCGGAGGAGCTTTGCAAGGCGTGGCAGATTTGCAATATTAAGGCTAAGAATAGGACTAGAGGTAACAGAAACAACAGAATAGAGGAAGAAGAGCTGGATTAAGAGGGGAGGTGCTTATAAGGGGTTTTTACTAATATACTAACCTTTTATATAAAGCATGACTATACTTTTGTTATTGTCTGTAGTTCTAGGGGAACTGGCAGATATTTTATACTAATAGTTAAAAATAATAAAGACTTTATATTAAAGGCTTAGCGGGAGCTATATAGAAGAATATGGGTTTTCTCCCCTATCTTAGGGTTTTTCCTATATTAAGAAGTTAGTTGATGAACTAGTTAGTGGCTCTAGCTACCTAGCGTACATGAATAATAATTCACTAAGGCTGTAGTTTATTATGCCCTTAAGGTTATTTAAGTGCTACTATATTAGCTATTTCTATAAGCTATTAGGTAAGCTATTACACATAGTTATTAATTTCCTGCTAGTTACATAGCAGGAGCTTTAACCCCTTCTTTCTAAGCCTGTTTAAAGCCTTTGCTATAATAAGGTTCTTATTTGCCGTCCTTTAACCCTAGACTAACCCTAGGCTGTTGCTTAATTCCTTACTTATTCTAATACTAATAAGCTAAGGCATATAGTTAGATCCGGCGATTTCTACTAGCCTAATAAATTTAATACTAACATTATAAGTAGTCCACATATAGTTAATAGTGCTATTCCTACTACTATGTTCTTTCCTTATTACTTCCCTAAACGGCATAGCTAGGCTAAGTTGCCACCTTATTATAAATTCTAATATCTTATTATACCCTTAAGAGGTTTGGCTAAATCAGTCCCATAAGGGGTGGTGTTAGTTAAAGTCCCTTATAAACATACTCTAGCCCTTTACCTAAGTATTAGCAAAGTATTATAAAGGCATTTGCCACTCCCTTTTATAAGCCAGGGAATAGATGTTATATACCTTTACTTTATATAGCTTAATACTATACTAATCCTTTTCCCTCCCTATAGTTTAAAGTACTATCTTAACCTTCTTATATATATAAATTACTATTTTTCTACTATATATTACTAATATATAGTGCTCTTAGGATAGATTTAGCAGTATACTATTATAACCTCCTGGTTCCTAGATAGCTATTACCTTAGGGCTAATGCTATGCCCTAATGCTAAATATACTAAATTGCTTTTCTTCTATGTATTTTAGTACATAACCTTAATTATATACTTTATTATATGCTTTAGAGCACTCTAGTTAGGCTAGCTCTGGTATTGTTTTGCCCTCTTATTAGTTGTAAAAAGGCTAGTATTATGCCTTCCTCTGCTAGTCTTTATTATTCTAATTATAGCTTATAGGTTTATCTTATAAAAGAGCCCCTTAGTTATATGCTCCTTTCTCTTAGCTACCTTTCTATTAGTCCCCTAGTCTCTTCTCTATAATAACTCTTGCCTGTAGTAGCTATTACGACCTCTAGCTAATAGCCGCAGAAGAATAGCAGCCTTATAGTATAAGCCTCCTTAGCCTATTACTATTTATTATTACTTACTAAGCATAGCTAAGACTATGCTAGATATGCCCCTATATAATTTAGGCATTTCTCCTATACCTTACCTATTAATATTAAGTAAGTTCTCTCTTCCTTAGGGTGTTTTTTAGTAGTATACCTACTATATCTTGCTTTCTCCTTATAGTGCCTAGTAATATACCTAATCTTATAGTAGTTACAATATTACTTTAGGTGGATTATCTTATTATATAGCTTAGTATTAAAAATCTCTGTTTAGTATACTATTCCCTTATAGTATAGGCGGTTCGCTGCCTTAGTGCCCTTAATACTAACCACTAGTAGTGCCCTTATTACTATTCCCTTTAGCTTCTATACTATTATCTTTACTATGTTTAAACTATTTTCCTTTTTAATATTCTTCCTTATATCCTTAATTATAATGTGGTTTGTTAATTATATTAGGAATCCCTTAATAATTATACTAAATATCTTCCTATTTACTTCTGCCTTAGGTCTAAAGGCAACTCTTACCTAGGCTGTGTTTTTTTTTTATTTTCTCCTTACTTTAGTAAATATAATTACTATGTCTTTACTTTATAGTTAGCATGCTACTACTACTTTCTTTATACTAATAGCACTATTTACTACCTTTATAATCTCCCCTAGTAATCTGTTTCTAACTGCCTTACTAATAGTATTTTCCTTTACTATTACTTCCTAGTAATAGCAGGCTAGTATTACTATACCCTCTGTTTAGGCTAAATGGATTATTATATTTTGCCTTATAACTCCATAAGCTATAATAGTTACCTAAGTCCCCCTAACTACTAATTTAGTCCTAGGAATAGCCTTTATTACCTCCTTAACCGCCTTCTTAACCATAGTTTCTACCTTATTATTAACTGCCTTTATAATTAAAGCCTATAGGCCTCCTATACTAGTTTTTATTTAGGCTATCTCCCCTCCTGCATTTATAGTAATTTATATAATAATTCTAATAAAAGCCTATACTTTTATTATTTCTACCTTTAAAATAACTTTTATTATTAATTTCTTTAGTAATTTTATTTTATTCTTTAGTTTTTCCTATACTACTACTACTCTAGGATTCTCTCCTTAATGCTATATTTCTTCCTAAGTAATGCCTTATCCTTTATTAGTTATAGATCTATATAAAAATTTATTAATTATTATGCCCCTTATACTACTTACTTCCCTTATATAATATACTATTACTAGGGGGGGTAATTAATAATAAGGAATCCGATTCCATGCTTCTTTTCTGTTTTAGGCGTAATACCACGTCGTATCCGCGGTGTTTTGTTAATTCGTTCTTTTTTTATATAAAGTATTATAATAAGAAAAGAGGCTTAATAAGTTTTCATATTCTTCCTTATATTCTTAATTATAATATAGTTTATTAGTTATTTTAAGAATCCCTTAATAATTATACTAAATATCTTCTTATTTACTTTTGCCTTAAGTTTAAAAGTAACTCTTATTTAGGCTGTGTTTTCCTTTTATTTTCTCCCTGCTTTAGTAAATATAATAATTATATCTTTACTCTATAATTAGCATACTACTATTACCTTCTTTATACTAATAGTACTATTTATAGCCTTTATAATCCCCTTTAGTAATTTATTTCTAACTATCTTATTAATAGTATTTCCCTTTACTATTACTTTTTAGTAATAGTAGGCTAGTATTACTATACCCTTTATCTAGGCTAAAGGGATTATTATATTCTGCCTTATAACTTTATAAGCTATAATAATTACCTAAGTTCCCTTAACTACTATTTTAGTCCTAGAAATAGCCTTTATTACCTTCTTAACTGCCTTTTTAACTATAGTTTTTATCTTACTATTAACTACTTTTATAATTAAAGCCTATAGGCCTTTTATACTAGTTCTTATTTAAGCTATCTCCCTGCCTATATATATAGTAATTTATATAATAAATTTAATAAAAGCCTATACTTTTATTATTTTTATCTTTAAAATAACTTTTATTATTAATTCCTTTAGTAATTTTATTTTATTCTTTAATTTTTCTTATATTATAATTACTTTAGAATTCTCTTTTTAATACTATATTTCTTTTTAAGTAGTGCCTTATTTTTTATTAGTTATAAATTTATATAAAAATTCTTTAATTATTATACCCCTTATATTACTTACTCCCTTTATATAATATACTATTACTGGAAAGGGTAATTAATAATAAGAAATCTGATTTTATGCTTCTTTTTTGTTTTAGGCGTAATACCGCGTTATATCCGCGGTGTTGGTCTTTTTTTTTTTTTTTTTTTTTCTTTATATATAGGTAATAAAAAGCATAATAGCCTATAAAGCTAAAATATACCATACCTATAGTAAGTTAAAAAGGGTAGTATAGAGGGTAGTAAAGGTATTTATAAGGGAATAAAATAAATACTTAAGGCGGGTTATAAGGGTATATAAGGCAATACTAATAACACTCTTAAAAATAAAAGCAGTAGTACTGCCTATAGACTTATACCTTAATTATATTAAGTAATAATTCTACTAAAGACTTAAGAATAATAGTATAGGCAAGAAGATATAACAGGCATATAATTTAATAGTATTATAGCTATAATACTAAGAAAAAGGCTACTAATATAATTACTATAAGGCGTTTTCTAATGCCCCCTCCCCCCTCCCTAGTAGCCTTATAGCTAAATAGAAATTAAAAAAAAAGTGGGGAAAAAAGTAAATATAGCAGAGTTATAAGGCTTAAGTAAAAAGAAAATAGGCAAAAGTAATAATAATAAATAAGGAACCTAACTTTAAAAGCATAAAAAAGATAGTAAGGCTTTATAATAGCTTACTAAAGTATAAATCTATAGCCTTAGTATAGCTTTAAATAGAGAAAATAGGGCTAAAAACCTTTCTTTATAATAAATAAGTACTTAAAGTAATATTACTAATATATTAATACTAGGGAGGAAATAAGAATATTTATTACTTTATCCTTTCCTACCTAGAATATAACTATCTAAGGCTAATCCTAATAGTGCCTATAATAAGAAACCTATAAAAGCTTAAGGCAGCGCTTAATAATAAAAAGCTAGCACTAAATATTATAAAGTAAGTGCTCTTAACTAAGTAACTTTAGCAGTATAGGTTAGCTAAGGAGCTTTATAAGGTATAGTAAATATATAATATTAAGGTTAAGAAAGGGACTAAAGGTAATAGAAATAATAGAATAAAGGAGGAAGAGCTAGACTAGGAGGGGAGGTGCTTATAGGGGGTTTTTACTAATATACTAATCTTTTATATAAAGTATAACGAAATTATCTTAAGTAGAAAAAAACCGCCTATACTATAGGGGAATAATAGCAAATGGCTGCTAGAACGACGCGGTATTACGCCTAAAACGGAAAAGAAGCACAGAATTGGATTCCTTATTATTAATTACCCCCCCTAGCAATAGCGCATTACACAAGGGGAGTAAGCGGCACAAGGGGTGTAATAATTAATGAATTTTCGCGTGGATTTATAACTAATAAAGGATAAGGTACTACCTAGGAAGAAACATAATATTAAGGAGAGAATTCTAGAGTAATAGTAGTATAGGAAAAACTAAAGAATAAAATGAAATCACTAAAGAAATTAATAATAAAAGTTATTTTAAAGATAAAAATAACAAAAGTATAGGCTTTTATTAGAACTTTTATATAAATTACTATAGATATAGGAGGGGAAATAGCCTAAGTAAGAACTAACACAGGAGGCCTACAGGCCTTAATTATAGAAGCAGTTAGTAGTAGAGTAAAAACTATAGTTAAAAAGGCGGTTAAGGAGGCAATAAAGGCTATTTATAGGACTAGATTAGCGGTTAGGGGGACTTAAGCAAATATTACAGCTTATAGAGTTATAGGGCAGAATATGACAATACCTTTAGCCTAAACAGAGGGTATGGTAATACTAGCCTGCTATTACTAGAAAGCACTAGTAAAGGGAAGTACTATTAATAAGGTAGTTAGGAATAGATTACTAGGAGAGATTATAAAGGCAGTAAACAGCGCTATTAGTATAGAGAAGGCAGTAGTAGCATGCTAATTATAGAGTAGAAATATAGTTATTATGTTTACAGAAGCAGGGAGGAAATAAAAGGAAAACACAGCCTGGGTGGGAGTTGCCTTTAGACCTAATGTTACGGGATAATCCGCGATGTCGGATCCCCACCTATATAGGACGGATTCGTCATGCAGCTAGTGAGACTGGGAACAACAATAACAATAACCTTACACAATGCACTTGACTATATAACTTGATAACAGTATATACAGGTGCGTTTGATGACCCCTTTATGATAACGTTGATAACAGCTTTACGGTTGCTTCTAACTGACTACGTAATGAACCCACCACGTAACAACTGGTAGCAATTGCTTGTGTCCTTTGTGCAAGGTTTCGACTAAAAATTAAGGACTTGCTGCTTTTAGTTAGCAAGACGTATTAAGTTGAATTACTGGATTGCTAGGTCCTGACTAGCAAGGCTGTGATAGCTAAAGAGTTAGGGTTGCTGTTATTAATGAGCAAGGCAGTGTGCTAAAACGTTAGATTTACTACCTATAGTAAGGCTATAAGCTAAGAGGTGAGAAGGATTTAACAGAACTTATGTCTGAATTGACAAGTTAGCGCCAGGAATTAAACAACCACCAACCGCGCACCATAACGATTACCGAGGGAGAGCTTCATTGTGTTTACGAGCTTTGTAAATACCTTAAGCAAAATCCTAACCCTCTTAGTCCTAGAGGAAGACTAGTAACCACTAACAACGAGGTTAAGGACCTTTCCTGCCTAGGAAGTTACGAATTCCATAAAGGAAAGATTTACTAGACCTTAGAACCGCTATAACCAGTTAACCTAGTCCCTATACATTACTTATAATTTAGGGAAGAGCTGATTCTAGCATGATAAACGCTGAAAAAGGCTAAGAAGGAAGGGCTTCTTAAACTATTAGCAACTAAACCCAAGGTAATATTGTTAAGGATTGGAACCACCCTGCCTAGGACTGCACCTCTTATAGAACCAGAGACTTTAACAGCTGTAATACCTCTTGAAGAGCTAGAAACCTTGCTTGTTATTGCACCCGTCGAAGAACCAGAGGCTTCTTAACTTGCAGAATTATTAAGCGTTAGGGACATTATTTTAACTACGGTTTCTAGTCCTAAGCTAGATAATAACCCTAAGGAGACCTTAGGAGGCAATGAAACATAAGAAACAGCTTTATTTAGTAGGAGATAATAGAAACGACCAGCCGTTATTATATAACTCACGTTACTACTAAAGTAGACTCTAGCATTAAGCGAAGAAACCTTAGAAAGTAATAAGTTAGTTTACTATAAGTCCTCTACCTACTTAGACTTTTAGGATAATAGAAACCGTAGAGAGACGAGGAACTGCAATATGTTAACACGCGCGGGAGTGTTTATAATACCTGAAGATTTGACTGACATAGATGAGATAATGGATGATACTATGTAAGGGGTAGGAGGTCCTCTGACAACAGAGAATCCTGTTATGCCTGAAGGAGAGGAAGAGCGGTTAGCTGGAAAGTTGTAATCTCCTAAGGACCTATGACCCCCTAGAACTAGTAAGGGGAGATGAGTATGCTGGGAATTAATGGATACTAAGGAAGCGTTTAATATTATAGCAGGGCATGAGCTAGAACCCGAAACTAAGAACACTATTGGTAAAACCTTAGCTTATAAAATCCTGTAAAGCATTAAGGGAGCAGCTAAAACACAGAAGGAAGTGTGCGAAGTAATAAGGGCAATGCAGAAGTTATAGAGACAAATTAAAGAAAACCTTGCTTACCCTGTGGAAACCGACTTCTAATGATAGATGATGGAAACCTAAGACAACATCTTAAATACTCTAGTTGGCCTCACTTTACAAATAAGGGAGTCGAACCGAATTATAACGGCCTTTATAGACTGGATATGGGCAGATCGCCAGGACCAGCAGTTAAACACAGCGCCAATCACGTAAGAACCGTTTAAAGCAATGACGACAGGAGATAATATGACTTAGCAGCTAAACCCGTAGCAGACCGGACCTACCCTACTAGAGTAAATTAGCCAGAACTCCGGTTAGTAAAGGGGTAAAACGACGGGCATGATACCTAAGCTGACAAGGTCTTAAGACTACCTAATCAAGACAAGCGACTTAAGAGAAGCAATAGGGCTTGTGCAAGGACACGCTGGCGTAAGCAAATCTCACTAACCGGAAGTGATAGACCTCTTACTGCATGATTAGGATTCACCTAAATTATAATAGGAGTTTAGACATACGAGTTAATGCAATAACACTAGGACCTCTTTTAACTCACCTCGCGTAGTTTCAGTCTATAATCAACGGTTTCCCCCTGTAAAGAGACATAAGTCTTTATAACAAGCAGGATTTCTATAGCACTAACTAACCGCTAGACAAGGAGGCGCTTTATTAAATTCTTAGGTAATGACGTTAGCACCCTAATAAGGTTTTTCCCCTAGGGACGTACAAACCTTTGGTCTACTAAATGTCGGATGAGGAGGCGCTCCTCTAAATCCTTAAGTAATAATATTGGCACCTTAACTAGGTTTTTTATCAGGGGACGTGCGAAATTATGCCCTACTAATGATGGAATACTAGTAGTAAAGACAAGACTTTAAGGAGCATGGAGGTTATGAACAGAGGGAGATATATTACACTAGCGCTTAATAATACTAATACTCCTAGACACTGCTATATTTACCCATATAATAAGGTAATGGGTATGTGGAAGGACCTTCTAGAAACAGCAATGTGGGACAATATATGAATCCACCTCTAACTTTCCTATAACAAGGAAGTGGATATGGCTATAGAGCGGATGGTTACGGCAATGGAGCGGGTGGTTATAGAGATAGTTACCGCTATGCTAAAGAGCCTTATAATAACCAGCCAAGCCAAACACTAGGATACTAGGAACAGGATACCTTCTGACTAGGACGTGATCTAGGACGGGATTCTAAGCCTAGAAGGGCTCTTAGAGAGGAAGGGTTAGCAAGTTTAACCTGGAAGATCTAGGATATTAGACTTCTGGACCCGAAACCAGATGCGGTGGACGTAGGTAATAAATTCATCTTGTACAAAGGAAAAACCGCTGTTTTTTCGGACCCTAAGCTTTGGATTTAGGCAGTGAAAGAGCACCTATCCAGAGCACTACTAAACCGGAAGGAGGTATTACTTTGTGATATCTAGTAACTATTCTGTAGAGAAGTAATAACCTGGTACTGACAGCACTTAGACAAATCCGAAAAGGAACGGATTTTCACTAGTATTAACAGTGTTATTAAGGCGGTATAAGAAGAATTCCGTGTAAGGACAGAGGATGCGGCGATAAAGCTCGAGCAGGCTAAGTATACCTAAGAAGATGTTATAAATAGCGTCTCTATTTGGGACTTTATAGCTTAAATCTTTTAGTATGCTAGAGCAAACGGAGAGACAACGGATTTACAGCTTCTAGTATGCTTTAGGATAAAATTATGTCCTGAGCTAAAGAAGCTGTGCCTGGATCCTACTAAGGGCATAAAGCGCAATAAATACCTTAATATGGTAGACGGAAAACGCCGTGATTTATGTTAAGAAATAAAGGAGCGACAGAAGTCCTATTACTAGGAAAAGACTAAAGGAACGGTAAAAGCCTACCTCTATAATAATAAATCCTTAGACTTAAACAAATCTAAGGGTAAAAGAGTAGAGGCCTACTAGAATTATTATTATGAGAATCGCGACCAGAGGAGAGGAAACCGTTTCTAATAGGACAACTTTTAGTAATAATATCCTTACTACACGCGTATTAGAGAGAGATTAAGCGGCCTAAGGGATTACAATTAGGGAGACTAGAGAAGGCTGCCAGTCCTGTACTAGGAATAGGTTCGTTGGAATGAACCACAGTAGGACCAGAATTGACCTTAAAGGTCCTGGTAGTATAACGATGACAGACCACGCTAACCAGAAGTCAGAAAAGAGGACCCTGCAAAGAAGCAAGCAGACTCTTAGACTAAGGAAGGCAGGGCCTACAGCTGAGAAGACAAATCTCAGGGAGATGATAGAGGAAAAGAGAGATCCTCGGAGGAAGAAGATTACGGAGGGAATTGATCTAGAGAGTAATAGAACCTTTACTAAGGGGATTGATTCTGCCTAAGATAATTTAGGTAATAGGAGCGTCTAAACCGGGAACCCTATGAAGTTATGGTTCTGGATAATAATCCTGACGCTAGAGAGCAGGAGTAGTATTTAGCAGACTCTGGATACTATTTAGCTGGAGAAGGAAGTCTGTTAGAGGACAATGGATATGACGAGTCTAACTTTGTGGACGTGTACTTTGCTATAGAAGGTGGCGAAGCACACCTAACGTTTGACTATAACTCTGAAGGAGGGGAGGTTGAATCTAATTTTATTGGCGCTTTCTATGCGGTAGAGGAGGGAGACTCGGACTAGGAGAATCCTACCTCTTTAACCGCAGAGACTAGCAAAATAGAGGATTCTAACAGAAGAAGGTAGGAAGAGCCTAAGGAAGAGAAGGAAATTGTTAAAGCTTTTGTAACTAGAGTTAATGTCACGCAAGACACCGCGACTTGGAGTTTAAATAAGCTAATTTTGACGGGAGGTCTACAAGAAGACCAGGTGATTAAGGCGGTATTCAGACCGCAGGAGATTGATGTTAAAGGAAGGAAGCAGATGAATACCTTTCTTAAAATGCTGATTTAATTCCATGACAAGGGACCTGACCATATAATCTGTGTGGACACCGGAACATTGTTGATTCTAGCTGACAAACAGTGGCTTTAGTAACATGGGATAAATGTAAAGTGGGAAAAGCAAGACCCGAAACCAGTAACAGGAGTAGCTTCGGCCTTTGTTATTACGGAAAGGGCCACCTTTAACTTCTATGTTCTAGGAATTATAAGAGGAAAAAACATCCAAGGTCACTTTACAGTAACCGCGGACGTTATGCCGAATCTAGGACTAAAATTGTTAATTAGCATAAGTTTCCTCTATAGCTTTAGAGTAAAAATCGATTTTGTCAATCTAAGGTTGGTTTTTAGGTTGGTGTATAACATGACGGTACTAGGACGGATGTTCTAAGACGCTCGCTATATGCCAGCTTAACGGGTAATAGTAGCATACAATATTGTAATTCCACCAAACTTGACGTATTGGGTGCTAGTGATATGGAAGGATCTCCCTAGTAGAGAGAAGACTAGTGTTTACTATGTTATGTCATCTAATTCCATCTTCCTAGATAATATTCTTAACCGGGGAGATAAGAAAAGGATGCTAGCGGTGAATAACTCCGACAGGGCCGTGTGGATTAAGCAGAACAGTAAAGTAGGTCGACTTAAGGCAGCCACAAGCCTTGATTTGAATTTTGCTATTCCGGATATCCACTAGTACGCAGCATTTTTCGGCAAAGACATCGAGACAGAAAAGACAGAAGAGAGTCTGGAAAAATTTAATAACAACCTGGATCCTAAAGTCGTTAACAGAGGTATTCTATTATATAGAGTATCTTGCCCGGAGGATATACCTTTTGTTAAAAACAAGTTTGGAGTGCGAATTGCTAATGTTAATCCGGAAGCAGCCACTAAGTTACGGGATCTGACTGATAAGTACGATATTTATTACAACAGAGGAGTGGTACTAATGCCAGAAGAAGACAAGATAAGAATTGACTTTGTTGACGGCTGGCAGAACCAGGTCAAGCTAGCAAGGAAGTACCCTCTTAGGCGCAGAGACTAGGAGAAATTTGCTAAAGTCTATAATGCTATGCACCTGGCAGGTAGGATGTTCTGGTTAATAAAGCCAGCACCTATGGCCTGCCCTGGTTTTGTTATTTAGAGAGATACAGAGAAGACAAAGAAAGGTTAAGTCGTTATGGATGCCAGACCCCTTAATAATATTACTATGCTAGATGTGTATCCGTTGCCAGACCAGGGCAACATCATGCAGGATACTTGTAGTAAGGAGTGGAAATCGATTTTTGACGCAATAGGTTTTTTCCACTAGCTTCCAGTACGAGAGGAACACTAGAATCATATGGTGGTAATCTCTGAAAGAGGGCTAGAAGCGTTGCAAGTCGCGTTGATAGGGTACAAGAATTCGCCGGCTTTCGCATAACGATTTATGGATTGTATTTTCCGACTATACTGAAGTTTTGTTCGTGTCTATATTGACGATATTATCGTTTTCTCTGACACCCTTAAGGATTATCTCAAACACCTTAAGATAGTCTTAAAAGTCCTGGAGGAAAATAAGGTACACATTGCAGCAACTAAGTCTTTTATTGGATATTATTTAATCTAACTTCTTGGATTTATAGTCAATGCCGACGGAATTGTTAATATGAACAACAGGATTAAGTCGTTCCAGTAAATGGAAATTCCTTACAACTTGTCAACCTTGGAAACCTTTATTGGCATGGCAGGATTCCTAAGAGCAGGAATCCCTTAGTTTAACTTATGGATCTGACTACTGCAGACCTGAAAGACGGCACTTGTGTGTGAACTTTGTGAACACAATGAGTTACTGGTAGGAGCCTTGAAGCAGGTGCGCAAGAGAAAGGCACAAGAAAAATCCTTTGTCCCCACGAAAGATGAGGAAGCGGCCTTTAAAGCACTAAAGACCATGCTTTACAAGAAAATACTGCTGTGGCACTATGATCCGGAGCGACTGTTGTTCTTTAAGATTGATGCTTATAAGGAAGGTTTTGGTCTATATGCTTTCTAACTATATAAGGAGTGGGATGGAAAAAGCATACCTGGTAAGGATATTGCAGCTGTGAAACTTTGCCTGATCCTTTTCCTCTCTCGTCCAACATCCGCAGCTAAGAAGCAGTATGGATCGACTGAGGCAGAGGTAGCCGTAATTGCTTGGGTAATGCGGAAACTGCGAAAAATGGCTTAATCTAACCGTTATCCAGTTAACATCCTGACTGACCATATACCTGCTAAAGGTATCATCGAATACACCTCTTTGGCCACGATAGACCTTGATAAGGCTAACCTGAAATTAGCCAAGGTAGCGAATTATCTGTCGTAGTTTGAATTACAGGTGACCTATGTGCCAGGAATCCTCAACGTCGTACCCGATGCCTTGTCACGACTTCCAGTGGATGTCAGCTACCGAGAGGCGGCAAACCGCAGTATGTACGACGAATTAGACGCCTGTGTATACTTCTGTTAGAATTATTAGGCAGTGGCCATGATGGATAACTCGTTAAAAAAGGAGATATTAGCAGGGTACAAATTTGACCCGCGATATTATTGGATAATCAGGAGCATTAAGGATTTCCAGTAGAAGCAGCTAAAGTAAGGACAGAACCAACTGCGAATTCCACTTTATGGCTAGGACCTTATGGATGAGGGCCTACTCTATTACGAGGATAGAGAAGGGCTTAGATGACTGTGTATTCTGAGCAGCTGTGTTAAAACCGTGCTGAGAACCGCGCATAACAACCATCACTACTTCGGAATCGGCAGAATGATAGAAGGTCTGCGTAGCGTTTGTTTTCTAAAGATATCTAAGCGAATCCAGGAGTATGCGGCATATTACATGACTTGTTGGGAGAACTCTGTCTTAAGGGATAGAGTGACCGGAGAAATGAAACCTCTGCAGTTAAAACCGATGCCTTTTCACACGATTTCTCTGGACTTTGTTACTGATATGCTGGAGGTGGACTTAGCGAACACTATGTGGGCCATGGAAGGATACTCAAAGTATAATTCCCTTTGCCTAGTAAACTGTCTGTTTAGCAAGAGAACCCTCTTAATCCCCGGGAATATAACGTATTCGGTATCTACATGGGCAGAACTGCTTCTTTAAGCTCTATACATTGCAGACTAGGGACTACCACGGTAAATAGTCAGCGATAGGGACCCCAAATTCATTTCCGAGGTTTAGCAGGCTATATTCACTAAGCTAGGAGTTAAATTCCTGATGGCGACTGCCTACTACCTGTAGACAGATGGAGCAGCTAAACAGAAGAATCAGATAGTGATTATAGCTATTTGCTATCACACTGCGACGAATCCAACGGTACCATGGGTATTAATCCTTCCGGCATTGCAGCACCATCTCAACAACACGGTGGCCACAGCTATTAACCGGTCGCCTAACGAGTTGTTGTATGGGCTTAAACCGCTAGACCTTGTTGACCTTCTTCCGGAGCAAGCAATTTCTAATATACAGCCGGGGGAAGAGGACTTAGAGGCACTTCGCAAGCTCTATTAGAGAGAGGCTTAACTCGTAATAACCACTGCTGCCGCCTTATCCAAAATCAGATACAACTCCTAACATAACCTGGTGGATATTAACGTCGGAGACATAGTGTACTTACGACTGCATAAAGGATACTAGCTTCTAGGAAAGCTAAAGAAGAAATGGTTACTATAGAGAGCAGGACCGTACAAGGTTCTCGAAAAGGTAAACCCTCTGTTGTACTGACTTGAATTTCCGTTAAACTTAAGGGTGTATTCAGTAGTGTTAATCGCATATATATGGAAACCGCACTAAGGCGGAGATCCCTTTAGCAGGGAGGAAACACCCCCTCTACTAATTGATCTAGAAGGGAGCGGCAAAGCTAATCACTAGGAAATTAAGCGGATTATCTTATATAAGGTGAAAATCTACTGTACTAAGGGACGAAGCCCTAAGGTAGCTTACCTTATAAGATGGAAAGGATACACTGCTAAAGACGACTAGTGGATTGACGAAAGCAAGATGAAGGTAAACGCGTCAGAGTTAATGAATGAATATCTGAGGGAGCATCTAATTAACTGGGATGAGGAGTATAGGAAGAAGGGGCTTACGAGGCAGGAGTGCTAATAATGCCTCGAGGTCAGCAGGATCTAACATCCTACAGGACCCCACGTGATTACCACAGGTGGAAACACGTGACCCCATTTTCCTACAATACCACTCACAATTTTACTTTACTTTTCACTTAACCCCTTATCCGCACTTTCTAACACGCCAGAATTCCCTGTTTTTCTTCATTTTTTGACCTTCTATTTTTGCTTTCGATTATTGTGCACTTTGAGTCTTTCTTTCATTTCATTTCATTTTTTACTTTCATCGCCCTCTCTCGGACGATTTTAACATATATCACAAGAGACGCAAAGGACGAGTTCCATATAGAGGATTTTAATCCTGATGTCTTGGTTAAGTTTTTGCCGTCCTATAGGGAGAAGCAAAGAATAATAACCGAGTTAGCGAAGCCGTCTCCTAGAGGGAACCGGGCAAGAGTGGCCGGGGACGCTGATTCCGCTCTTTATAACCAGACGGCCAAGGCTTAGCAAGAAGACAAGCGGAGGGAAAAGGCATATGCCGACCTAATGACCGCCTATTAACGCTATATAAAGACCATAGCCGAGGATAAGGACAAGGACTCTAGAGCAGACACGGACTATAAGAATAACGTTTTTAATGTTAATATATCTAGAGAGATGCTCAGCCCTGGAGGCCAGGCGGCAGTAAAGCGCCTTTAGAACGTAAGAAAGGGCAAGATAATCGCTAACGCCCCTATAACTAAAGGGATCCCTGCTGGTGGTCTAAGTTAAGATCCTCTTATAACTACATAGAAGACATAGGATAGACTAGAGGAACTGGACTTTAGCAAGCTGATTTGCTGTTTTAGTTATATAGATAAATGCTATTAGCACTAGGAGACGGAGTTATCCACAGGAGGTGACGCAGGACTAGAGCCTTTTGGAATATAGCGATATTAGGCTAGAGATGGCATGTAGAGCGCAACAGACGCTATCTATACCTGCTCTAAAGATTTCGCGGCCTAGGGGGTGTAAATTGATGGAAACGGATTCTCTGTTGTGAAGATAGACCCCATATACGCACTATGGATTAGAGTAGTGCAATAGATTTTCCTTATTAAGGAATTGATTCTAGCGGCTGATAATAACAGGCAGAAGAAAACTAAATGCCTGGCTAATACCCTAGTCATCCGGAATGTTAAACTCTGCATTAAGCAGGCGGCGGCATGATTCCTTAATGGCGGATGGATAGATAACCAAGCCAGATCCAGAGAGTAGTAACTGGGATTGCCGTTAAAAGAGGAAGTACTCGCGGCTAGATACTGCAATAAGTTGGGAGGCATTAATGGCTCTATAGCTGGGGCACTTGCCACTATAGGATGAGTCGATCTCTTAAGCATGGGTTTTTAACAGGGGATTGTTAATGCTAGTAAAGAGTATGGAACCGCGACCACTTGACAGGATACTAACGCGCTAAGGAAGGAACTGGCGGACTAAAGGAATCTGATCCGAGGTTTGGCCAAACGATGCGGGCTAACGAGCAAAGCAGCGGCCGGAAAGACTATCTTAGAAGAGATAGAGTTAAGGCTGGCGGACCAAGCCACTAACGTATGATTTAGCAAACTTAAAGACAGAACTAATACGCTTAAAGGGGATATTAAGGCTTATAAGGAGTCTTTTAGCGCAGTAAAAGCCAGTCTTGAGATTATTGACAGGCACATTGCGAGGACCTTAGCCAGAATGGCAGCACTAGAGGATAAGGCCAGGAATATTGAGACCGCCAGGCCTACTCCTCGAATGCCTCTGCCAGAATCCGCAGCTAGAAAGACGACCTTGCCCGCAGTAAGCAAGAAGCTGACTAGCCTAGTTAAACTGAATTCGCCAGCTGGTAGAAGAATAAGGTTAGCCACAGGGGCAATAAAGGCGACTGCATTAAACACGAGCTCGTCTAAGTCGTTGCTAAAAAAGGCAAAGCGAAAGACGCCTTCCAAAAATGGGCGTAATATTAACAGCGCCACGAAAAGGCAGAAAACGACGACGGAATCCGCGACTAAGAACGCGGAATTGGCCGAAACATTGGACGAATAGGAGACCCTTATGTAGTAGCATAAGGACTAAAATTTCAGCTAATATATCACGCTATCTAACGTCGGAAGCAGTCCCTAAAAATCGCGTGGCTCTGGGCAGATTACCGTTCAATTACGAAACGTATAGCTTGGATTAAAGGTTTAGCTGTGTTGTAAAGGGCATTATAGCAAATGGATTAATCACAGAAAAAGTTGTATCTAGAGGACTATTGCTTTCCTTATAGTTACTATGCTATGTAGTTTAGACATGGGAAAATTTCACCTCTAGTGAGGATGAGATGGCATGGCCAGTGGCCGTCTTCTGCCTAAAAGTAATAATGCCCTAATAACCTCTACAGAACCACCTTTGATATGCCTGGCTTGAACGCACAAAGGACCTTTATACATGAAGTCAGAAGCAGAGGATAACTCAAGATATCTAACGCACCTTAAGGAAGGGCATAGGCTACCTCTCCTACTTCTAAGAGGAGAGCCTCTCTTCCTGCAGCCTAACTCTTTCCCCTTTACACAGCTTCCCTTTATTAGTCCACTAAGTCTTCAGAGGCATAACGTTTTTATTTTTGGTTTAACCTAAGTCTTTTCTATTCTCTTGCGCAAGTTATTGCCATAGTTAATAGTTAGCAGTATTATTGTGATATAACTATAACACCCTGGACGAGAGAATTACTTACAATATGGCGACTCCTAGAAGCACACAACCAGAGGTCGCCAGTAATATAGTCACTCTCTGACGAGTCACTCATAGCTATAATAATACGAGTGGATGGAGACGTTCTGCGATTTATATCTCTGTTAACGGCTTATAGCGTAAATTCACGAGGCTTATGTGGATAAGGACTTTAAGAAGTGGATATCCAGGTATAACCAGGACAGATCCAACCATAGTTAACAGGTTTATACTACCTAGATTGAATTTCCTTTTATTATAGTTTATTTTGCTTAGACTGAGATGTTTATTTATCTTTGAATTTTACGAGTGGTTATTGTTAGATTGTTTACTGCTATTTAAGCAACGTTTCTAGCAGATTGGATGCGACCGGACTAATATAGGGAGGATATGTCACAGATTAAATTGCTTTCTTTTACAGATAAAAGTTTTTCTTTGTATATATTAACGCTAGCTTAGATGGATCCGGAGGATGACTAGGACGGTTATCTTTAAGGGAGGGGTACTTGTTACGGGATAATCCGCGATGTCAGATCCCTACCTATATAGGACGGATTTGTCATGCAGCTAGTAAGACTGGGAACAACAATAATAACAACCTTACACAATGCACTTAACTATATAACTTAATAACAGTATATACAGGTGCATTTGATGACCCCTTTATGATAACGTTGATGACAGCTTTACGGTTGCTTCCAACCGACTACGTGACGAACCCACCACGTAACACCTAAGGCGGAAGTAAACAGGAAGATATTTAGTGTAATTATTAAGGGATTCCTAATATAATTAACGAACTACATTATAATTAAGGAAATAAGAAAGAATATTAAAAAGGAGAATGGATTAAATATAGCAAAGATAATAGTATAGAAGCTAAGAGGAATAGTAATAAGGGCACTATTAGTAGTTAGTGTTAAGGGCACTAAGGCAGCAAACCAACTATGCCATAGGGGAATAGTATACTAAGCAGAGATTTTTAACGCTAAGCTATATAACGAAATAATCCACCTAAAGCAATATTATAACTGCTATAAGATTAGACATATTACTAGATACTATAAGGAGGAAGCAAAATACAGCAGATATGCTGCCGGAAAACACTCTAAGGGAGAGAGGACTTACCTAATGTTAATAGATAAGGTATAGGAGAGATGCCTAAATTATATAGGGGTATATCTAGTATAGTCTTAACTATGCTTAGTAAGTAATAAGAGATAGCAGTAGGCTAGGGAGGCTTATGCCATAAGGCCGCTGTTCTTTTATAACTATTAGTTAGAGGTTACAACAGCTACTACAGGCAAGGGTTATTAGGGAGAAGAAACCGGGGGACTAATAGAAAGGCAGCTAAGAGGAAGGAGTATATAACTAAAGGGCCCTTCTATAAAATAAACCTATAAGCTAAGATTAGAACGACAGAGACTGGCAGAGAAAGGCATAATGCTAGCCTTTTTACAACTAACTAGAGGGCTAAATAATACCGGAGCCAGCCTAACCAGGGTGCTCCAAAGCACATAATAGAGTATATAATTAAGGTTATATACTGGAATACACAGAAGAAAAGCAATTTAGTACATCTGGCATTAGGGCATAATGTTAGCCCTAAGGTAATAGCTATTTAGGAACCAAAAGGCTATAATAGTATACTACTAAATCTATCTTAGGGACACTATATATTAGTAATATATAATAGAAGAATAGTGATTTATATATACTAAAAGGTAAAGACAGGACTTTAGACTATAGGGAGGGAGAAGGATTAGTATAGTATTAAGCTATATAGAGTAGAGATATATAACATCTATTCCCCAGCTTATAAAAGGGAATGGCAGATGCCTTTATAACACTTTGCTGATATTTAGGCAAAGGGCTAGAGTGTGTTTATGGGGGACTTTAACTAATATCACCCCTTATAGGATAGATTTGGCTAAATATCTCCAGGGCATAATAAGATATTAAAATTTATAACAAGGTGGCAACTCGGCCTAGCTACGCTGTTTAGGGAAGTAATAAGGAGAGAACATAGCAGCAGGGACAGTACTATTAACCATGTATAGACCACCTATGATATTAGTGTTAAATTCATCAGGCTAGTAGAAATCGCCGGATCTGACCATATGCCCTAGCTTATTAGCATTAGGACAAACAAGAAATTAAGTAATAGCCTAGGGTTAGTCCGGGGTTAGAGGATAGCGGACGAGAACCTTATTATGGCAGAGGCTTTAAACAGGCTTAAAAAGAAGGGGTTGGAGCTTCCGCTATATAACTGGTAAGAAATTAATAACTATATGCAGTAGCTTACTTAATAGCTTATAGAAATAGCTAATATAGCAGCACCTAAGCGACCTTAAGGGCGCAGTAAACTACAGCCTTAGTGGAATAAAAGGGTAAGGGACATAATAATAAAGGTAAGACATGCTAATAGGCAGTGGCAGTAATAACGAACACAGGAAGCATGGCAGGCCTTAACGGAAGCTATAAAAAAACAGGATTATATTATCTTAAAGAAGAAGAGAAGTAGCTAGTAATAGGTAGTTAGTAAGTTATCTAGGTCTAAAGGGAGTCTTTAAACCCTAGAGCATTAGGCCTGGCTATAGAGTGGACTTCCTCCTAAAAGGCAACAGGTCCTACTACTAACCCGGCTAGGAGATAACAGCAGGGAGGAGATAGTAGAGGTTATATACAAGGGTAAGGCAAGGGTATTTACAGAGAGGTTCTTCCCTCTATCTATAGCTAGGGCTTTAGGTCTAGAGGCAGAGAAGGGAATAAGATACTATAATAATAATCAGGCAGTTCCTGTGTTTACAGAGGAGGAAATTAAAGAGGTTATAAAAAATACAGCAAGTTAAAAAGCCCTAGAACTAGATAAGCTGCTAATAGGTTTCCTTAAGCTATACAGAACAGCCCTAATATTATGTTTAATACGCCTTATAAATACTTGCTATAGCTTAGGATATCATCCGGCCTCCTTCTAATAAGTAAAGGTAGTAGTTTTATGCAAACCTAGGAAGTCCCCTAAGGAGTTAGGCAGACCGGGGGGGTAAAGGCTGATATTACTATTAAATATGATAGGTAAAGTAATTAAGGGAGCTATTATAAGGAGGATTACTATTATAGCAGAGGAAGGCTATATACTACCGGATATGCAAATAGGCAATAAGGCTGGCAGATTAACAGAGGTAGCACTAAGCATACTAAAAGAGGTTATAAGGATAGTGTGGCATTACTAGGGAATAGTATTATTACTGCAGCTAGATATCACCAGGGCATTTAATACTATTAGCTATAAACGATTAATCTGCACTATAAAGGAGTTAGGACTACTAGGGTAGATGGCCAGATAGGCATAGGGCTTTACGTTAGAAAGGAGAGCATAATTAGCGTTTAACAGACGTATTACTAAGAAAATCCAAGTCACTGCAGGGGTTTTATAAGGGTTGCCAGCGTTTCTTATCCTCTTCCTGCTCTATATTACGCTACTATATTAAAGACTAATAGCAGCGGAATTAACATTAACATTAGGGTTCTTAGATAATATAAACATTATAGTATATAGAAAAACAGTAGAAAAGATAAAAGTATAACTAGAAAGAGCCTAGAGAATATATAAGGAGTAGTTAAAGAAATATAGGCTAAGGTTTAACCTAGGAAAGAGCAAGCTAATACACTTTATAAGGAAAAGGCAGGCGATTATAATAATAATCTAACTTAAAAGAGTAACAATATAACTAACACAATCAGCGCAATTCCTAGGGGTTTGGATTTACCGGAAGCTTTATTAGTTAACTTATATAGAAAAGGTAAATGCTAAATTATTACAGCAGAAGTTAGCACTTATAGCGCTGGCTGCATTTATGTAGGGATGCTAACTAAAGTGTACGAGATCCCTTTATATACAGGTAATAAGAAGCATAATAGCCTATAAAGCTGGGATATACTACACCTATAGCGAGCTAGAAGGGGTAGTACGGGGGGTAGTAAAGGCATTTATAAGGGAATAAAATAAATGCTTAAGGCGGGTTATAGGGGTATATAAGGCAACGCTAGTAATACTCTTAAAGATAGAAGCAGTAGTGCTACTAGTAGATCTGTACCTTAATTATATTAAATAACGATTCTACTAAAGACTTAAGAATAGTAGCATAGGCAAGAAGATACAGCAGGCCTGTAATTTAATAGCATTATAGCTACAACGCTAAGGAAGAGGCCGCCGACGTAATCACTATAAGGCGTTTCCTAATGCCCCCCCCCCCCCTCCCTAGCAGCCTTATAGCTAGACAGGAATTAGAGAGAGAGTAGGAAAAACAGTAGATCCGGCAGAGGCATAAGGCTTAGGTAAGAAGAAAATGGGCAAAAGCAACAGTAGCAAATAAGGAACCTAACTTTAAGAGTATAAAAAAGATAGTAAAGCTCTATAATAGCCTGCTTAAGCATAAATCTATAGCCCTAGTTTAGCTTTAAACAGAAAAAATAGGGCTGAATACCTTCCTTTATAATAGACAGGTGCCCGAGGTAACTTCACTAATATGTTAATACTAGGGAGGAGACGAGGATATCTACTACCTTATCCTATTATACCTAGAATATAACTATCTAAGACTAATTCCAGCAGTGCCCATAATAAGAGATCCATGGGAACTTAGGGCGGCGCTTAATAACAAAAAGCTAGCACTAAATATTATAAAGTGGGTGCTTTTAACTAGGCAACTTTAGCAGTACAGGTTAGCGGAGGAGCTTAGTAAGGCGTAGCAGATACGTAATAATAAGGCTAAGAAAGAGACCAGAGGCAACGGAAATAGCAGGATAGAGGAGGAAGAGCTGGACTAGGAGGGGAGGTGCTTATAGGGGGTTTTTACTAATATACTAACCTTTTATATAAAGCATAACTATACTTCTGTTATTATCTGCAGTTCTGGGGAACTGGCAGATATCTTATACTAATAGTTAGAAACAATAAAGACTTTATACCAGAGGCTTAGTAGGAGCTATATGGAAGAATATGGGTTTTCTCCCCTATCTTAGGGTTTTTCCTATATTAAGAAGTTAGTTGATGAACTAGTTAGTGGCTTTAGCTACCTAGCGTACATGAATAATAATAATAATAATAATATATAAAGTATAACTATACTTCTGTTATTATTTATAGTTCTAGGGGAACTAGCAGATATCTTATACTAATAGTTAAAAATAATAAAGACTTTATATTAGAGGCTTAGCAGGAGCTATATAGAAGAATATAGGTTTT